>JARVZY010006744.1:7500-25488 GCA_030686995.1 Artemisia argyi | reverse complement strand
CGTTCTCAACCCATGACCAATATGAGCTCGAAGCTTCCTTCGTAACTCCCGGAACTTCTTCGTAGTGGCTCCCTTCCATGCCTCATTTCATAGGGAACCTCGAAGTGGCTCTATTTCATTATATTCCATCCATATCCCAATTCCACTCATTTAATATCCTTTTGGTGTCATTAACATAACAGATGTCGTTTCTAGTCTATCTCTTTCTATTTCTTTTCTATATATGGAAAGTTTCAAAATCATCATATAATAATCCAGAAATTGCAATAGAAAAGAAAAAGGGAGGTTTGTGATGATTTTGAAATCTTTTCTACTAGGTAATCTAGTATCCTTATGCATGAAGATAATCAATTCGGTCGTTGTGGTAGGACTCTATTATGGATTTCTGACCACATTCTCCATAGGACCCTCCTATCTCTTCCTTCTCCGAGCTCACGTTATGGAAGAAGGAACCGAGAAGAAGGTATCAGCAACAACTGGTTTTATTACGGGACAGCTCATAATGTTCATATCGATCTATTATGCGCCTCTGCATCTAGCACTGGGTAGACCTCATACAATAACTGTCCTAGCTCTACCGTATCTTTTGTTTCATTTCTTCTGCAATAATCACAAACACTTCTTTGATTATGGATCTACTACCAGAAATTCAATGCGTAATCTCAGCATTCAATGTGTATTCCTGAATAATCTCATTTTTCAATTATTCAATCATTTCATTTTACCAAGTTCAATGTTAGCGAGATTAGTCAACATTTTTATGTTTCGATGCAACAGCAAGATGCTATTTGTAACAAGTAGTTTTGTTGGTTGGATAATAGGTCACATTTTATTCATGAAATGGATTGGATTGCTATTAGTTTGGATCCGTCAAAATCGATCCATTCGTAAGTACATTCAATCTAATAAGTATCTTGTGTCAGAATTGAAAAATTCTATGTCTATGGCTGGTATCTTTAGTATTTTCTTATTAGTTACCTGTGTCTACTATTTAGGTAGAATACCTTCACCCATTTTTAGTAATAAACTGAACAAACTCGACAAAATGGAAGAAGAAGAAGAATTTGATAATAATAGCCCGATTGATTATATGTACGGGGATCAGGAAAATTTGACGTTTAAAATACTTGAAAAAAATAAAAAAGATGAAGAAAAATACTTTTTTTTGTTTGAAAAACCTCTTTTGACTTTTTTTTTCGATTATAACCGATGGAATCGTCCATTACGATACATCAGAAAGAGAAATAAAAAATTGAAAGGCTCCGTAAGAAAAGAAGCCTCACAATATTTTTTTTATACATGCCAAAGTGATGGAAAACAAAGAATATCTTTTACATATCCTCCGAGTTTGTCAACTTTTGGGGAAATGCTAGCAAAAAGGATATCCTTATCTACATTAGAAAAACTGTCCGCTGATGAACTATATAGCGAGTGGCTTTATACCAATAAAGAGAAAAATAAGAACTTAAATAATGAATTTATAAACAGAATAGAGGCTTTAGAGACAGTATTTCTTTCTCTAAATATACTTGAAACAAAGACTAGATTGTGTAATGTTGAGAAAAAAAACAAAAAGAATTCCCTAATTAAAATGTATGATCCCTTTTTAAATGGGATGTATCGTGGAAGAATGAAGAAAATTTTTTCATCTTCAATCAGAAAAGAGAACTCGATAGAAAATTGCACAGAACCTTCTGAAATAAATAAAATTCACGATATCCTTCTTCCTTATCCTACTTTTCCAGAATCTGAACAGAAAATAGAAATATCAGAAAAAAAACAAGTAAAAATTGATTCAAATAATAGGTTAAAGTTTTCATTGAACGCAATTCTAACTAATCCTAAGCGCGAAAAAAAATCTATTGGAATAAACATAAATGAAATAGGTAAAAAACCACCTCGATGGTCATACAAATTAATCAACGAGTTGGAACAAATGTTTAAAAAACGACGAAAAGAACAAGGCATAATGCAAGGGCTGGATCACCAGCTTCGAACAAGAAAATTTAAACGTATAGCTTTTTTAACTCGTTCCAACCGAAGTTTTAAGAAATCTAATTTCAAGACTTATAATCTTTATACAAAATTTAATAGAGATTCGGGTTTTATAAGTTATTTGGAAGAACCAGATTTTCGTCGAGCCGTAATCAAAGGATCTATGCGCATTCAAAGGCGTAAAATGGTTATTTGGGGACCGTCTCAAGGAAATCCCCATTCCCCTCTTTTTTTGGAAAAAATGGAAGATTTTCCTTTTCCTATATCCGACCTAATGAAGCTTTTTTTTAATATTAGAGATTGGTTGGGTAAAAAGTCAGAATTTGAAATTTTAGATCAACAATTCCAAATAAAAAAAAACAACCAGGAAGACGCAATGGAATTCTGGGAAAACATTCCATATGCACAAAAAACAAGAAGTATTCTGTTACTAGCACAATCAATTTTTAGAAGGTATATTAAATTACCCTTATTGATAATAGCTAAGAATATTGGCCGTATTTTATTACGGCAATCTCCGGAATGGTATGAGGATTTCCAAGATTGGAATAGAGAAATTTATTTAAAGTGCAGCTATAATGGTCTTCAATTCTCCAAAACAGAATTTCCTAAAAATTGGTTAATAGAAGGTTTTCAGATCAAAATCTTATATCCTTTTCATTTGAAACCGTGGCACGGATCTAAGCTACGACTCTCTGATAGAGATCGAAAGCAACAAGATGATTTTGATTCTTGTTTTTTAACAGTTTTGGGAATGGAAACAGAATATCCTTTTGGTCCTCCTCGAAAAACACCTTCCTTTTTTGAACCCGTTTTTAAAGATATAGACTACAAAGTCGAAATAAGAAATTTTAATTTTAGAGTTCAAAGAGTTTTAAAAAAAATAACAAAGCAACAAGAAAAAGCATTTTTCTTTTTAAAACAAATACTTTTAAAAGGAAAGAAAATTCCATTATTTATACCGAGAGAAATATATGAATCAAGTGAAACTCAAACAGAAAAGGATTCGATAATCAGCACTCAGATAATTCATGAATCATTTAGTCAAAATAAATCTAGAGATTATTCACAGGCAAAAGAAGAGATTAAACATAGAATTGATAGAAGAAACACAATCAGAAATCAAATAGAAATAATGAAAAAAAATAAAAAGACTAATCGAGAATCACCCCCAAAAATTTGGAAAATATTAAAAAGAAAAAATATTGAATTAATATTTCAATTTTGCATTGAAAAAATATACGTAGATATCTTTTTATGTATAATTAATATGCGCAGAATTTCTCTACAACTTTTTATGGAATCAACAAAAAAAATTCTTGAAAAATACATTGACAATAATGAAATAAATAAAGATAAAGAAAGAATTAATAAAAAAAAACAAAATAAAATTGACTTCATTTCGCCTATGACTATAAAAAAGGCTTTTGATAATCTTAGAAATAGTAAGCAGAAGCCACATATTTTTTTTGATTTATCTTACTTGTCACAAAAATATGTATTTTTTAAATTATCACAAACCCAAGTTATTAACTTCAATAAGTTAAGATCTATTCTTCAATATAATGGACCATCTTTTTTTCTTAAGAATGAAATAAAGGATTTTTTTGGAACACAAGGAATATTTGATTCCAAAGTAAGACATAACAAACTTTCAAATTATGAAAAGAATCCATGGAAAAACTGGTTAAGAAGTCATTATCAATATGATTTATCTCAGATTACATGGTCTACATTAGTCCCACAAAAATGGCGAAATCAAATAAATCAATGCCATATGTCTCAAATGTCTCAAAATGATGATTTAAAGAAAAGGTATTCCTATGAAAAAGACCCATTATTGGATTACAAAAAAAAACAAAATTGGAAAGTATATTTATTACCAAATAAAGAGGAGAATTTTCAAAAAAACTATAGATATGATCTTTTCTCATATAAATATATGAATTCTGAAACTAAGAATAAGTCTGATATTTATAGATCATCATTAGAAACAATAAAGAAGCAAGAAAATTCCACCAAAAATAAAGAAACTTTTTTTAACATACTCAATAATATTCCTATCAAGAATTATCTAGAAAAAAGTGATATTATATATATGGAAAAAAATACAGATAGAAAATATTTGGGTTGGAAATTTAATACAAATATTCAGGTTGAACCTAATAAGGACCAAATAACGGAGAATTCTCATAATAATGGTCTTTTTTATCTTCCAATTAAATCAAATTCCGAAATCAATTATAAAAAGGTCTTTTTTGATTGGATGGGGGTGTCTTTTGATTGGATGGGAATGAATGAAAAATTCTTAATCTTAAATCACCTCATATCGAATCCGAAAGTTTTTTTATTTCCAGAGTTTTTAATACTTTATCATAAATATAAAGAGAAACCTTGGTTTATCCCAAGCAACTTACTTCTTTTTAATTTGAATATCAATCCAAATTTTAGTGAAAATCCAAATATCAAAGGAAAACAAGAGGCGAATGAATATTTTTTAAATTTTAGACCATCAAATTCAAAACAATATTTTGAATTAAAGAATCAAAACAATATTGAAGAATATTTTTTAGAATCGATCGAAAAACTAAAAGTATTGCTTAAAGGAGATTTTCCTTTTCAATTAAGATGGACTGGACGTTTGAATCAATTGAATCAAAAAATGATGAATAATATCCAGATATATGGTCTCCTGCTTAGCCTCATAAATGTAAGAAAAATTACTATATCCTATATTCAAAGGAAAGAAATGAATCTGGATATAATGAGAAGGCGTTTAAATCTTACACAATTAACGAAAAAGGGAATATTAATTATGGAACCTACCCGTCTATCTGTAAAAAATGACGGACAGTTTTTTATGTATCAAATCATAGGTATTTCATTGGTTCATAAAAGTAAGCACCAAAGTAATCAAAGATACCGAAACCCCAAAAATGTTGCTAAGAATAATTTTGATGAATCCATTCCAAGACATAAAAGGAAAACTCTAAATAAAGACAAAAATAATTATGATTTGCTTGTTCCTGAAAAAATTTTATCATCTAGACGTCGTAGAGAATTGCGAATTCTAATTTCTTTCAATTTGAATTTAAAGAATCAGAATGGTGCGCATAGAAATAAAACATTTTCCAAGGAGAACAAGATAAAAAATTGGAGTCAATTTTTGGATGAAAGTAAAAATTTCGACCGAAAAAAAAATGAATTAATTAAATTCAAGTTATTTTTTTGGCCTAATTATCGATTAGAAGATTTAGCTTGTATGAATCGCTATTGGTTTGATACCAATAATGGGAGCCGCTTGAGTATGTTAAGGATATATATGTACCCCTGATTTAAATTTTTGAGTTTTCTATATATTATGTTGTTCTATCAATCAGATTTTTCATTTTTGTTTTTCTGTCCGTGATCTGTAAATATCCATGTTATATGCAAACAACCCGATGCTCATATGCGCTGTCTTACATCCCCCTCTAGGATAAGTAAATGGCGTAAAAATTAAAGCTATAAATTAATCAACAGAATCTTCGTACTAAACGATTTGGTATCCTCTTTTTGTATGACTATACAAATGAACTCCAAAAAAGGATTCATTAATGTTCATTGAAAAAAACAGGAATCTATAAAAAATTTTTGATTATTGTGTATACTACATTAAAATTTCTTACATTATTATTACTATTATTACTGATCCAATAAAATAACTATCTGTAAAAAGGGGAGTGTGAAATTCTTTTATGGTAAAAAATTCATTTATTTCAATTATTTTGCAAGAACAAGAAGAAAACAAAGAAAATAGCGGATCCGTTGAATTTCAAGTAGTAAGTTTCACCAACAAGATACGGAGACTTACCTCACATTTGGAATTACACAAAAAAGACTATTTATCTCAGAGAGGTCTGCGGAAAATTCTGGGAAAACGTCAACGGCTGCTGGCTTATTTGTCAAAAAAAAACAGAGCACGTTATAAAGAATTAATAGGACAGTTGGATATTCGAGAGAGAAAAACTCGTTAATTTGAAGAGTTAGTTTGAATTATTCGCTTAAAGTTTGATGAACTTCTTTTCGCTTTCAGCAATTCATGGAAGAATGAATCAGGAAAAACCTATGACTGTACCAGCTACAAGAAAAGACCTCATGATAGTCAATATGGGACCTCACCACCCATCAATGCATGGTGTTCTTCGACTCATTGTTACTCTAGATGGTGAAGATGTTATTGACTGTGAACCAATATTGGGTTATTTACACAGAGGTATGGAAAAAATTGCGGAAAATCGAACAATTATACAATATTTGCCTTATGTAACACGTTGGGATTATTTAGCTACTATGTTCACAGAAGCAATAACTGTAAATGCACCAGAGCAATTAGGGAATATTCAAGTCCCTAAAAGGGCCAGTTATATCAGAGTCATTATGTTGGAGTTAAGTCGTATAGCTTCACATTTGTTATGGCTTGGCCCTTTTATGGCAGATATTGGGGCACAGACTCCTTTCTTCTATATTTTTCGAGAAAGAGAATTGATATATGACCTATTCGAAGCTGCCACCGGTATGCGAATGATGCACAATTTTTTTCGTATTGGAGGAGTCGCTGCTGATTTACCTCATGGCTGGATAGATAAATGTTTGGATTTTTGCGATTACTTTTTAACAGGAATTGCCGAATATCAAAAGCTTATTACACGGAATCCCATTTTTTTAGAACGAGTTGAAGGAGTAGGCATTATTGGTGGAGAGGAAGCAATAAATTGGGGTTTGTCGGGACCTATGCTACGAGCTTCCGGAATACAATGGGATCTTCGTAAAGTTGATCATTATGAGTGTTACGACGAATTTGATTGGGAAGTCCAATGGCAAAAAGAGGGGGATTCATTAGCTCGTTATTTAGTACGAATCAGTGAAATGACGGAATCCATAAAAATTATTCAACAGGCGCTAGAAGGAATTCCGGGAGGGCCCTATGAAAATTTAGAAATACGCCGTTTTGATAGAGCAAAAGATACTGTATGGAATGACTTTGATTATCGATTCATTAGTAAAAAACCTTCTCCGACTTTTGAATTGTCGAAGCAAGAACTTTATGTGAGAGTTGAAGCACCAAAGGGAGAATTGGGAATTTTTCTGATAGGAGATAAGGGTGTTTTTCCTTGGCGATATAAAATTAGACCGCCAGGATTTATTAATTTGCAAATTCTTCCTCAGTTAGTTAAAAGGATGAAATTGGCTGATATTATGACGATACTAGGTAGTATAGATATCATTATGGGAGAAGTTGATCGTTAAAATGATAATGGATACAACAGAAGTACAAGCTATCAATTCTTTTTCTAGATTGGAATCCTTAAAAGAGGTCTATGGGATCATATGGATGCTTATCCCTATTTTTACTCCTGTATTAGGAATCACAATAGGTGTACTAGTAATTGTTTGGTTAGAAAGAGAAATATCTGCAGGTATACAACAACGTATTGGTCCTGAATACGCAGGACCTTTGGGAATTCTTCAAGCTCTAGCAGATGGTACCAAATTACTTTTCAAAGAGAATCTTCTTCCATCTAGAGGAGATACTCGTTTATTCAGTATTGGACCGTCTATAGCAGTAATATCCGTTTTATTAAGTTATTTAGTAATTCCTTTTGGGGATCATCTTGTTTTAGCCGATCTCAGTATCGGTGTTTTTTTATGGATTGCTATTTCAAGTATAGCTCCTGTCGGCCTTCTTATGTCAGGATATGGCTCCAATAATAAATATTCTTTTTTAGGTGGTCTACGAGCTGCTGCTCAATCAATTAGTTATGAAATACCATTAACTCTATGTGTGTTATCAATATCTCTACGTGTGATTCGTTAAGACATAAATTTGACCCTACTTTTTCTTTCTAGGAAGGAAATGTCATGAGTTGAATATATATTTTCGTTTTTTATTCATTATTCGGGGGTTGATGAAGGAAACCAGATAGTTATATGAGTGAAAGAAACGGCTTATAAATTTGCAGTAAAAGATTGAATCTCATTTCCTATGTACAAGAGTTAATAAAAGTAAACATTAAGTATTAGAGACTGTTTACCCCAAGATTGATTGATTAATCATGATGACTTGAAGCGGGTTCAAAAGATCTACTTTATGAGGTTTTTACTATCTATTAGCATATGTATTACCCAAAAGTGGATTGATAAAAATAAGTGGATAGCTAGGAACACTAAGGTACACAAAGGATTCGTAATAGAGATTATGTAAGTGTATTCTGTGTATAAAAAGAATTATAATTGGGGCTTTAAATTGGTAGAAATGATCAAGGAGTACTTCCCACGATTCCGATCCAGAGTATACTTCTATTCACCGATTAAGTAAATAACTATCAAGAACGAAGTAATCCTTTAACTTTGTTTAAGGTCCCCTTTTTTTGAGAAAGGAGAATAGGAACGAAAAAAATCGAAAGACTGAATGCGCTAAAAAAAAAAATATCTTTTTTTCTTTCTCTATATAGAGATAGAATTCTTGTCATGATTCATGAACTAATGCAAGGTCTAATTGGATTTCGTAATTGAAAACGTTAGGTTGAAATATCTATAGATATTGTTACAAGAAAGATTTTATTCAAGGATTAAGTTATTACTCAACAAAGATTAAATTATTAAAAGAGAAGATGAATTCAGAAGCACTTTATTTTATTATAGTATAAATTTATTTTATTATAGTATAAATAAATATAGCAGACAGAATTCCAGTGTCTAATGGGGACCTTACAATAGATTTCATTTTATCTCTATTTATCCTACAAACATATCAAGAAAAATAAATAAGGACGGGTCCTTAGATTTATTTGTGACCTTTGAGGAGCCGTATGAGGTGAAAATCTCATGTACGGTTCTGCAATAGGGGTGGGAACAGTGATGTTATCATCCACTATGATTATCTAACAGTTCAAGTACCGTTGATATAGTGGAAGCGCAGTCAAAATATGGTTTTTGGGGATGGAATTTGTGGCGTCAACCTATAGGATTTCTAGTTTTTCTAATTTCTTCCCTAGCAGAGTGTGAACGATTACCTTTTGATTTACCAGAAGCAGAAGAAGAATTAGTAGCAGGTTATCAAACCGAATATTCCGGTATCAAATTTGGTTTATTTTACGTTGCTTCATATTTAAATCTACTAGTTTCTTCATTATTCGTAACAGTTCTTTACTTGGGGGGTTGGAATCTTTCTATTCCATACATATTTGTTCCCGAGCTTTTTGAAATTACTAAAAGGGGTAGAGTCTTTGGAACAATAATTGGTATCTTTATTACATTAGCTAAAACTTATTTGTTCTTGTTCATTCCTATCGCAACAAGATGGACTTTACCGAGGCTGAGAATGGACCAATTATTAAATCTTGGATGGAAATTTCTTTTACCTATTTCTCTAGGTAATCTATTATTAACAACTTCTTCCCAACTTCTTTCACTGTAAAAATACTTCTATATTCATGACTTGTCCCAAACAAGAGAAAGAAACAAGTATCCTATTTTTTATAGATATTCACGATATGTTCCCTATGGTAACTGAGTTCATGAATTATGGCCAACAAACAGTACGAGCCGCAAGGTATATTGGTCAAGGTTTTATGATTACCTTATCACACGCGAATCGTTTACCTGTAACTATTCAATACCCCTATGAAAAATTGATTACATCCGAGCGTTTCCGCGGCCGAATCCACTTTGAATTTGATAAATGCATTGCTTGTGAAGTATGTGTTCGCGTATGTCCTATAGATCTGCCCGTTGTTGATTGGAAATTGGAAACTGATATTAGAAAGAAACGATTGCTTAATTACAGTATTGATTTTGGAGTATGTATATTTTGTGGTAATTGCGTTGAGTATTGTCCAACAAATTGTTTATCAATGACTGAAGAATATGAACTTTCTACTTATGATCGTCACGAATTGAATTATAATCAAATTGCTTTGGGTCGGTTACCAATGTCAGTAATTGACGATTACACAATTCGAACAATTTTAAATTTGCCTGAAATAAAAACTTAATAACTCATTTTGATCTAAAAGAATGAGGCTTTTTATTTGGTGAATAACTAGAATTTTATTAATATATTCATAATTATATTGATTATATTGATTAGGAGACGAGAATCATGTTTTAATTTATATTAAATTTCTATGACTATATTGAGGATTTGCAAATATATAGATTTAAATTACTCTTTCGAGAGATTAGGCCAATAACTATATCTACATCAATCCATATCCATGAAAATGGAATTTTTAATTTAATAATAATTAAGAACTATTATAAAAAAGTAGATTTCCCTCTTTTTTCCTGACCGGGTGTCAATAAAGTTATGAAAGATTTTGATTTATTTATCTCTTATTTTATATATAATGGATTTACCTGGACTAATACATGATTTTCTTTTAGTCTTTCTGGGATTGGGTCTTATATTAGGGGGTCTGGGAGTAGTATTACTTCCCAATCCCATTTATTCTGCCTTTTCATTGGGATTTGTTTTTGTTTGTATATCTTTATTCTATATTCTATCAAACTCGCATTTTGTAGCTGCCGCGCAGCTCCTTATTTACGTAGGAGCCATAAATGTTTTAATCATTTTTGCTGTGATGTTCATAAATGGTTCAGAATATTCCAAAGATTTCCGCCTTTGGACCGTGGGAGATGGAGTAACTTCCGTGGTCTGCACAAGTATTTTTTTTTCACTAATTACTACTATTCCAGATACGTCATGGTACGGGATTATTTGGACTACAAAAGCAAGCCAGATTATAGAGCAAGATCTGATAAGTAATAGTCAACAAATTGGGATTCATTTATCAACAGATTTTTTTATTCCGTTTGAATTTATTTCACTAATTCTTTTAGTTGCGTTAATCGGCGCAATTGCTGTAGCTCGTCAATAATAACTCTTTAGAACCGGAAAACCCTTGTTATGAGCTATCAGATGCATTTCCTTTTTCTATTTGACTTTGGATATAAAAGAGAAAGTCTTTATTAGTTTGATCTATTCCCAATATATTCCTTTATTTCATTATTCTAGTCAATCCAATTGGTTAAATTGTTGTTCATATTGAAATGAATCGAGATTGATGAGGAGTTGGTTAATGATGCTCGAACATGTACTTGTTTTGAGTGCCTATTTATTTTCTGTCGGTCTATATGGATTGATTACAAGTAGAAATATGGTTAGGGCTCTTATGTGTCTTGAACTTATATTAAATGCGGTTAATCTCAATTTTGTAACATTTTCTGATTTTTTTGATAGTCGTCAATTAAAAGGAGCAATTTTTTCTATTTTTGTTATAGCTATTGCAGCTGCTGAAGCCGCTATTGGACTCGCCATTGTTTCATCAATTTATCGTAACAGAAAATCAACTCGTATAAATCAATCTAATTTGTTGAATAAGTAATATTATCCTATTAAAATAAAATTAGAATTTTCATAAATCAATTAAAATTAGCATGTGTGCCACGTAAGGTATGATCATGTTATCACAAAGATAAGAAATCAAAGTAGTTTGGCACTGTCAATCCAGAAAAAACCGGGTAACTCATCGATTCATCTAGTATTAGTATTTAAATATATAATTCATTTATCAATTTACTAGATTGAAACTTTATCACGTTCAAAAATATCGATCCAATGTCGCATTCAGTAAAGATTTATGATACATGTATTGGGTGTACTCAATGTGTCCGAGCCTGTCCTACGGATGTATTAGAAATGATACCTTGGGACGGATGTAAAGCCAAACAAATAGCTTCCGCTCCAAGAACAGAGGATTGTGTCGGCTGTAAGAGATGCGAATCCGCCTGCCCAACGGATTTCTTGAGTGTTCGGGTTTATTTATGGCATGAAACAACCCGCAGTATGGGTATAGCTTATTAATACGTTACAGAAACCTCTCCTTGAGTCCATTTTTTTTTACCGCCAAAACATGTGCCCAAAAATAAGATATTTTTGGGCACATGTTTTTCTGGTCCAAGCGTATCTTGTCTTTACCACGAACAAATTTCCTTGGTTAACAATAATTGTAGTTTTACCAATATTTGCGGGTTCCTTAATTTTCTTTCTTCCCCATAAAGGAAATAGGGTAATTAGGTGGTATACTATATGTATATGCATGTTAGAACTTCTTCTAACAACCTATGTATTCTGTTATCATTTCCAATTGGACGATCCATTAATCCAACTAGTAGACGACTATAAATGGATCAATTTTTTTGATTTCCGTTGGAAATTAGGAATAGATGGACTGTCTATAGGACCCGTTTTATTAACAGGATTTATCACTACTTTAGCTACCTTAGCGGCCTGGCCTGTTACTCGGGATTCTCGATTATTCCATTTCTTGATGTTAGCAATGTACAGCGGTCAAATAGGATCATTTTCTTCTCGGGACCTTTTACTTTTTTTTATCATGTGGGAATTAGAATTAATTCCGGTTTATCTACTTCTATCCATGTGGGGAGGAAAGAAACGTCTCTATTCAGCCACAAAATTTATTTTGTACACGGCGGGGGGTTCCATTTTTCTCTTAATGGGAGTTCTGGGTATCGGTTTATATGGTTCTAATGAACCAACATTAAATTTTGAAACATCAGTTAATCAGTCGTATCCTGTGGCTTTGGAAATAATATTCTATATTGGATTTTTTATCGCTTTTGCTGTCAAATTACCGATTCTACCCCTACATACATGGTTACCAGATACCCACGGAGAGGCACATTACAGTACTTGTATGCTTCTAGCCGGAATTTTATTAAAAATGGGAGCGTATGGATTGATTCGGATTAATATGGAATTATTACCACACGCTCATTCTATATTTTCTCCTTGGTTGATGATAGTAGGTACAATACAAATAATCTATGCAGCTTCAACATCTCCCGGCCAACGTAATTTAAAAAAAAGAATAGCCTATTCCTCGGTATCTCATAGGGTTTTATACTTATAGGAATTGCTTCTATAACCGATACGGGACTCAATGGAGCTATTTTACAAATAATCTCTCATGGATTTATTGGTGCTGCACTTTTTTTCTTGGCAGGAACGAGTTATGATAGAATACGTCTTGTTTATCTCGATGAAATGGGCGGAGTAGCTATCCCCATGCCAAAAATATTTACGATGTTCAGTAGCTTTTCCATGGCTTCCCTTGCATTACCGGGTATGAGTGGTTTTGTTGCAGAAGTTATAGTCTTTTTAGGAATAATTACTAGCCAAAAATATCTTTTAATGCCCAAAATTGCCATCACTTTTGTAATGGCAATTGGAATGATATTAACTCCTATTTATTTATTATCTATGTCACGCCAGATGTTCTATGGATACAAGTTATTTAATACTCCAAACTCTTATGTTTTTGATTCTGGACCGCGCGAGTTATTTGTTTCCATCTCCATTTTTCTACCTGTAATAGGTATTGGTATGTATCCCGATTTTGTTCTTTCACTATCAGTTGACAAGGTTGAAGGTATTCTATCTAATTATTTTTATAGATAGTTTTTTTAAAGAAAAAATAAAAGTATTTTTATTTTCTTAAATTTTAAATAAAGTAAAAACAAAATATGAATTTGAATTTTCGCCCAATCCGCTTGGTCTTTGCGAGAACCGCGTGAATCACTACACTACTTGATTCACATGGTTCTCGCCGGTTGACGCAATTTTATATATACCGTATTCTGTTTGTAACTTTTCTTTAGTTTAACTAGAGGTTAACGTAAATGCACCATAACTATGTAGCCCTATTCCTAATAGATTGACCCCAAAATAGCATATCCAAATTATAAGAAAACCTATAGTCGCCACAATTGCGGAATTTGTCCCCTGCAAATTTTTATTTGTTCGAGTATGCAAATAAATTGCGAATACGATCCAAGTAATAAACGCCCAAGTTTCCTTTGGATCCCAACTCCAATATGATCCCCACGCTTCATTAGCCCATACTGCTCCTGAAAGAATACCTATGGTTAAAAAGATGAATCCTAGGCTAATCACACGATAACTCCAATAATCTAATTGTTGAATCAATTGGGCCTTGTAATAATTATTAACAGGAAAAAAATATTTTTTTTGAAAAATATTGTTTCTTTCATTCTTGTATTGGATTTCACCAAAAGAAAATGACCCGTTTAATTTTAATAAATTATTACTTTTAGAACTATAAAAAAGTTTTCTAAATGTAATGACTAGAAGTGCTACTGATAATAATGATCCACAAAGAAGAGCCGCATAGCTCAATATCATCATACTTACGTGCATTATTAACCATTCCGATTGTAGAGCAGGTACTAATATTGTGGGTTTATGTATTTCATTTAAAAGACCCGATGTAGCAAAGCCTTGGGTAAAAATAGTACTTGAGGCAGTTATTGTTGTTAAATAATTTTTTCTTATTTTGAAATAAGGATAAGGAACTATATGAATAAGGGAGAAACTCCATGAAAGAAAAATTAAGGATTCGTATAAATCACTTAGTGGAAAATGGCCCGAATAAATCCAACGAGTTATTAACAATCCTGTTAGACATAAAAAAGTAGCTATCATCCCCTTTTCTGAGGAATAATATGGTTTTCTAATTTGATTGCCCAATAAGCTTATCAAATGAATTGTAATTACAATTGAAACAATAGAAAAGGAAATATGAGTTAATATATGCTCTAAAGTTGAAAATATCATAAAAATGAAAAAACGGGGGATCCCCCCGTATTAATTAAGAAATAGAAATTGGGAATTTAATTTAATTTTATTATAGGATCTATTTGATATCTTTTAGAAGATGGCATGCCGCCACTCGGACTCGAACCGAGATGCTCTAGCACTGCTTCCTAAGAGCAGCGTGTCTACCGATTTCACCATAGCGGCTTGCTCGAACTCATAATAACCTATTTATATTCAATCGTCGAGATTGAACAAGTCAATTCACTCAATTTTAGTAAAGATATAAAAAAAAAAGAGTTCAAAAAAGTCAATTTAAAGGTTCAGTAGTTTCTTTAAGGTGTCTGGTTTTAGGGCTTTGACGTAGTTTAGCCGATTCTAAAATACGACTCTTGCAACGATAGAATTCTTCGATAGACTCAAAAACTTTTTTCTTTTATTGTCATTATTTCTGGTTTATCTGATTTAATAAATTCAATTTGAAACACAAACTAAATTTTATCAATGAATCTAAAATATGTCTATTTTGGATTACTCCAAATTGCCACTTGCACATATAATAATATCTCAACAATTAAGTTCTTTTATTGGATTTTTCATTGGGCTGAAAATTGGATATATATGGAAAATAAATTAAATATAGTATATATAATAAATTAAGAAGTCAGAAAGTTATCCAAAAATCTTTAACACGGAATGGATTAGTTTGAACAATTAATTAATTTGAACTAAAAATATTCTATCTGCCCTTCCTGATAAATATAAAATTTTTTCATTATTTATTCTTTTAAAAGTCGATGGGGAAAAGAAGACTCCCCACCACCAAAATCTGAATGAAAATATACTAAAAAAATCAAATAAAAAATCTTATATATATTTATTTTTTATTTTTAGAATTTAGAAAGAAGAATACTTCTTCTTTTTATAAGATTAAGAGTCTATTTCATATTGATTAGAATAGGAACTGCCAATTGTTAATTTTATATTAACTTTAATATTAAATTAACAAATTACTGAGATATTAATTACTGATCCAATTTTTTTAGTCAAATCCATTCCAAATTATTCCAATATTTTAGGACTTATTTGTTTGTCGTACAAAAAAACTTTTTGAATTCCCGGTAGAAAGAGATTTCCCTAATGACAAAGCTTTTAATGCCGCCCAATATCCTTTCCTTTTCCAAATATTTTTACGAATACGCTTTTTTGATATCGAAGTACGTTTTTTTGGAACTGCCATTTAAAAAAGAAGAAGTTAGTCATTGTTATAGTTGGATGTGAAAGACATCTATTGTTCAAAACGAATTATTATTTCTTATCTTATATTCATTATCTATTTTTTTTTTCTAAAAGATTCTCTTCATAGAAATCTAGATACGTCAAAGATCCGTGAAAATAAAAAATGACTCGAAATAACAAAATTTTGATTCCATACACTCTTTGTAAAACCAAAAATTTTTGGTTTTGAACTCTTAGTTCTCGTTATTTATATCTCATCTGCTATGGGATAGAAATCAAAAGAAATAAAGAACCTAAAATACCTTTATTTTAGTCATTCTATATTTTATTTACATGTAATAAAATACCTTGTAAACTTTTGCCTAATAAATTGAGTCTTTTTTTAGTAAAACTTGAAAAAAAAAAATACACCTAAACTTTAAAACTCGAATGATACTAGTAAAAAATCTGTTAAAGGGTATGTAGTTTGATAAAAAAGGATCTCAGTCATTTTTTATCCTTGCTCGATAAAAAGTTCATTTTAGAGGTATAATCTTATAAACTTTCCAAATATTCCTAATAAATTGTTTTGATTGAAATGGAAAACAATAAATCCCATAATGAATTAGTTAATGAGTTTAAATAAACTAACTAAAATCAAGAGGTTTTATTTCATTAGACCAACGACCTTAGTTAATCCTCTAATTCATATTAGCATCAAGTACTCTTTTTAGCCTAAAATTTTATACTTGCTGTATGAATATTAATAATATTTTTTATTTTCCTACTTTCCTATTATAAGTATTCGTTTTTATATGTCACTTGGTTATATCATTTGACCAATTGTAACTTCTTGTTTTGCATATTTGAACAATTTTGAAAAGACTCAGAATAAATACTAATATAAATATAAATTATTAAATAAGTTAGTGCATATCTTTATTTTTTATTTACTTTTTCGAAAGAGCTAAGATCCGGTGAATCGGAAACAATTAATTAAGAAAAAAAAACTTTTTTTATGGAACAGACATATCAATATGCGTGGATAATACCTTTTCTTCCACTTCCAGTTCCTATGTTAATAGGGTTGGGACTTCTTATTTTTCCGACGGCAACAAAAAGTCTTCGTCGTATGTGGGCTTTTCAGAGCGTTTTATTGTTAAGTATAGTCATGATTTTTTCCATAAATCTGTCTATTCAGCAAATAAATAGCAGTTCTGTCTATCAATATGTATGGTCTTGGATTATCAATAATGATTTTTCTTTAGAATTTGGATACTTGATTGATCCACTTACTTCTATTATGTCAATATTAATCACTACTGTTGGAATTTTAGTTCTTATTTATAGTGATAATTATATGTCTCATGATCACGGGTATTTGAGATTTTTTGCTTATATGAGTTTTTTCAGTACTTCCATGTTGGGATTAGTTACTAGTTCAAATTTGATACAAATTTATATTTTTTGGGAATTAGTTGGAATGTGTTCGTATCTATTAATAGGATTTTGGTTCACACGACCTGTTGCAGCAAAGGCTTGTCAAAAAGCGTTTGTAACTAATCGTGTTGGCGATTTTGGTTTATTATTAGGCATTTTAGGGTTTTATTGGGTAACGGGGAGTTTCGAATTTCGTGATTTATTCCAAATATTTAATAACTTGATTTCTAATAATGAGGTCAATTTTTTATTTGTTACTTTGTGCGCTGTTCTATTATTTGCCGGTGCTATTGCTAAATCTGCACAATTTCCCCTTCATGTATGGTTACCTGATGCAATGGAAGGGCCGACTCCTATTTCAGCTCTTATACATGCTGCTACGATGGTAGCAGCGGGAATATTTCTTGTAGCTCGACTTATGCCTCTTTTCATAGTCATACCCCACATAATGAATTTTATCTCTTTGATAGGGATAATAACGGTTTTTTTAGGAGCTACTTTAGCTCTTGCTCAAAAAGACATTAAGAGGGGTTTAGCCTATTCCACAATGTCTCAATTGGGTTATATGATGTTAGCTTTAGGTATGGGGTCTTATCGCAGTGCCTTATTTCATTTGATTACTCATGCTTATTCAAAAGCGTTATTGTTCTTAGGGT
>JARVZY010006743.1:0-25489 GCA_030686995.1 Artemisia argyi | reverse complement strand
AAAACGGAGGGGTCAGCGTAGATGTCACCCCCTGACAAGCACGCATGTTCAGTCGTGGGTTCTCCTCCGCATTCCTCTACCTCGTGCGGGCCCCCACAGTAGTCGCAGATTAAGTAAGGATTTGAAAGTTGTTTAGTTAATTGCGACCCAGCTAGGTATTCCATTCTTTTGTTAATTTTTCGTAGCCAATTTGAAGGTGTTGATGTAATTTCAGACGTGCTGGCAGTTGACTCAAGTTCATCCCAAGTGTCATCCTGGTCTTGAGCATATTCTTCAATCCTATTCCACCCTTCCTCGGCACTAAGATTGGCTAATTTCCCTTTTCTAGAATTGTTGATCCCGTTCCGGTCAATTGGGGAAACATTGTCGTAGAAGATTTGGACCAGAAGCCAGAGTTCGATGCCATGATGGGGAACTTGTCTTATTAAATCCTTGAATCTAATCCACGATTTATGGAAGGGTTCGTCCTCCCCTTTTCGAAAGCGGAGGATCCTATCCCTAAATGCCGAGGTTTTTCCTACTGGAAAGAACTTCTCATAAAATTTGGATATGAGTTGCTCCCATGTGAAAATAGATTCAGAGGGAAGTTTATCATACCACTCTTTGGCTTTTTCGTAAACGGTGAAAGGGAAGAATCGTAATCGGGACGTGTTTCTAGTAGCCCCATCCGTATGGAGGGTGTCTACTATTTTCAAGAAGTCCTTGATGTGTTGAATCGGGTCATCATCATCTAGTCCACAAAACTTGCACACACTTTGGACAAGCCAAACATCGGTCGCATGCAAGACCTCATTGGTGTGTTCGTTTGGGAAGACAATGGCGTTTGAGAAGCCACAAGGATTTGGGGAGGAGTAGTCCTTAAGGCGTTTAGGAATGGGAGTTGCGGGGGTACTCATATCGTTGTTGGATTGGGAGCTAGGGGTTGTAAGGTGATTTTCTGAATTTTCTTCAGACAGGGGCGCATCAAAATCGATGGCTATGCTGGATGGTTCAGGTGTTGAGAGAGATCGTCTTAACCTACGCATTTCTCTATCAGGTTCTGGATAGGGCAAAATAAGGTCTCTAGCGGAACTACGACTCCTAGTGACTCTAAGGTTAGAGAATTCGTCGGTTGCCATGATGGCGAATGGTAAAGGTTACGAACAAAGACACGAAGAAATAAGATAGAATAAAGAAGACCTAAAAATAAAAATAAAATCTTACTAGAAAGGAATCTAGCAAGTAGACCTAATAAAAATAAATTCTAACCTAGACAATAACTATTCCCCGGGCTGTGGCGCCAAAAACTTGATGCGTGGGAATTGCACCAGGCTTTACCTCTCGAGGGATCTCGAGAAGCTTACAACCCCCACCAAGCAGTGTACCAGATCGTTGTAGTATAGTATAGTGACAAGTACCGGGGGATTGATCGTTCAACTCAGGAATAGTGTCGGTAGGATTAGAAAGCCTAAGAACTAGGTCTAGAGGTGAGGGATGATTCTTTTTGTATTTTCATATTTTATGAAAGCAAGTAAATATCTCGGGTTTTAGAGGAGTGGGTGGAATTAGTTGCTATTCAACTAACCCAATAACTAAGATGCAATCAAAATAAAATAACAAAAATGAAAATAAAACTAATTTAACTAGTGGTGTGAATAATAGATGGGAGAATTGTGTTTACTTAGATTTCACTACTCTCTAGATATCTTTTACAGATTAATTGATTGTTACATTTGCGTGGATGACGGGTTATATTCCTTAATACCAATCGTGGGGTGGCGTACGTACTTCCCCAACTCTATAAGCTCCTACTTCACTCCTATGTCGAGCCTGCAAGAAGCTCCTAACATGGGATCACTAGAATTCGCTCATGCATTAAATACAACCATAAAAACCTTAGTACGCATTGGTTCATGTTTCTTAAGACGTTCAAGCAAGTTACACTATGGAAGTCTGCCAGTTTTCTTAAGCCTAACATCGAAATCATTCATCCATTACAACTATAAACAAGCAATCAACCTATAATCAACATCTAGGTTTCATTACATCTAAGCAAACACACAAGAGATCTAGCCTAGCATGTTAAAATCAAGACAAGCGTAAGATATATTCAAACAACACATAGACATATTGAATGCATTGAAAGGATACTTATCTCAATTGAACATGAAGGGTTTTAAGGGATGAAAACCCTAGCAAATACTGTTAAAAATGTGCTAGGGTTTATTCAAGTCGACCCTAAAATTCTCCTCTCCTTAGAATGAAAATTACAAAGACTATATATAGATTTCCCAAGGTGACGGCGTCAAGAAGAAAGTTTTGACGCCGTCAACCCGCCGCCAAAAATATTCTCGGACTGCCTAGATCCAGATCTGACACCGTCATGTATATTTCTGTTCTGGGCCGTCACCACTTTTACTCTTGACAGCCTTGATTTGACGCCGTCACATTTCCACTGGACCGTCACCATTTTTGCTCTTGACGCCTTCATCAAATTGCTCTTGACGCCGTCAGGTACTGTTCCCGGCAAGGAAAATTAAGACTTTGCCGTTTTCTTCACTTTTGTGCTCCAAAAACGTCCAAAATGCTTCCTTTTCCAGAATTCACTCCCAAAGTACCAAAAATCACAAAAGGAACGATTTAGGGCATTATTTGATCAAATAAATTCAAATTCCGGCTTAAATGACCCCCTAAAAACGGATCATTTTTCACCACATCAATCATCATGACGGATGGTCGGACTCGTGGTTTGTTTTTGAATGTTGATACGACTAAACTTTTCTGGCCTGTGGAGGATCCTAGAAGCAGGGTGGAGGGTGTTTTCCTATAAATATCTCTCGCCTGCTCAATGGCGTCAAACTCCATGGGGGTTCAGTTAGTTTGGATGAAAGTTTTTGTCGGGATTTGGCTTTGAAAAGTGTAACACCCCAACCCGAAAAGGGCTAAAGTGTAACATTTTGGAGTCAAATCAGAATACAATTAAACGGGAATACATTACTAATAATAGGGTTACAATGCAGTTCCAATGAAAAGATAAAGAGGACTAATTCTAAACATTACAACTTCCAAAACTAATAACAAGCTAAGAACCAAAAGGAAAACTCTAAGTCAAAACTCTAACCCATGGATGGCTATCAACAATGTAGTCCACTAAGAGCTCCTAAGCACTCTTCACTCAACCCAGCTTCCTTTTAAAACCTGCCGCAGGAAAAGAAATGCGGCTGAGCTTAAAAAGCCCAGTGAACAGATATAAACAAACGAAAACAAATAACAAAAGGAAAAACGAAGGTGAATATGACATAAGTTCAAGCGAACCTGCTGAGATACAAATCAAGAATATGGAAACATAGAACATGATCAAAGGAAATACGGATAATGGATACCAAACACTCAAGGAAATGAAATGAGTCATATGTGTAAGCAAAAGAAATAAAGCAAGCATAAGTTAATCACATTAAAGATGACAAGATAATAAGAATCATAGAGAAGTAGAACAAATAGGAATGCCCAACAATATATATACTAAATGTACATAGGAGTCATGACCTCCATTGTACCAAATGTGACAGGGGTGTATTACACACACACCAAACATTCACCAAATAATACTAAACAAAGTACCTAGGATGCATCCATACGCTTCCTGCAAAACAAATATATATGCACAAAGCTCTAGGATAAGTAAACATATACAATAATAAATATAGGCCTGAATAGCTAGCTTAAAGGGAACGCTGTGGAATAAAACCCACCTCCACAGATAGTGTCAATACCACTGGTGTATCAGTGGCAAGGCCATGGACTCCCCATGACTGGCTACAAATTAATCAAATCATATACAAGTAACACATAATGGGCATAGAATCAAGAATGCTATAGAAAAGAAATATAGCATGCAAACGAATATCAAGCTCATATCAATATCAAGTATCAACAAACGCGAATCAACAAAGGGAACATAGCAATGGCTTAACTGAAGGGATCATAATCGAAACATTAAACAAAAGAGATAAGGATGGCCTTTAATAAAAAGGCGGAATATCTGTACCTTAGACCGCAAGTGCAAACATAACAGAAAACATACAGGTTGGAATCAAACTCCTTCTTCATCGAATCTACACGAATTCATGATCGCCTTATTATTAATAACTTATTTTAAATCAGATTACTCATTTTAGTCGGCTTTCTATTTTTTAGTAACTTTATATTTTAAGTAAGTTTCCCGTTTTAGTAAGTTTCCATATTTAGCAAGTTCTCGAAGTTGTAATTTAATTCTTTAAGGTTATAATGGATAATTAATAATATTTAATGGTTAAAATGACAATTATAATAGTTTAGAGTTAATTATGTCGATTTACTAAAGTTTAGGGTCAAAAAGTAATTTATCGAAATTAAATATTAAAATGTCAAATAAAATCATTTTAACGTTTATACTAAAATTTCAATATTAAGATGATAATTTTAGACCCCGTCGTTCATAATTTATTAACGTACCCACGACATTAATCTTAGACCGCGACGGCCAAAATATATTATTATCACATGCATAATCACACGACTCGCATTTATATTGCATAGTTATACTTTTGCTAGACATGCATGCTTAAAGTATTACTACCTCCGTCCCAAATTTATTGTCCACTATTGATTTTTTTAGTCTTTCTTTTTCAACTTTGACCTTAAATATTTTTGTGGTTGTTATATAATATTTGATGTAAAATATATAAATAGATTGGGTTTTAAGTGTACTTTTCAATGGTATAATTTTTTATCAAGTATTATATAACAAAAAATATATATTTATGGTCAAAGTTGAATTAGTTTGACTTTGAAAATTTAAAGTGGACAATAAATTTGGGCCGGAGGGAGTAAAATTTCATGCAACTAGATTTCATGTCAAACCATAATAGTATATATATTTGACTTTTTATGGTAATTTCAAATCCCATGTACGTATATCATTTCCTTGACTATATTCTTCATCGACCGAGTCACAAATTTTAGACCAACTGCCATCCTTATTATAATATACTACGACATGCAATAAGCTAATATATTAGACGCTAATATAACTTATATATGGATACGATCGTAAAGTAATAAACATGTTTGGTTCGTATTTCAAATGCTTGATAAGTCGAATCCCACACACACAACGGCAAGCCCACAAGACATGATCGATCCGAATGCCACCCATGCAAACTCACGCATAAACGCAAACCCAAAGGCTTTAATCCTGATTGTGTACGCATGTGCATACCCAAGTTTCATATATTGTTACATGTTTCTCATCAGAAGTAAAAGTAGCCATGCATGCATCCCTTCTCTTTCGTATAACTATATTATTGAAATATATAAAACCGAAATCGTTTCACTCTCTAAAATACTTGTTCCCAGTTTCTTTTAGTTCATTAAGCGATCAAATCCATAGATTATTAGGGTGCGTTTTCAGGTTGTGATGAAGGTCGACACGAGGTTGGAACTTGACACAACATCAGCCTTATAACTCGACACTAAACACGCACCCACACAACACCATATTAGACGAGACACACCAGGTTTGACAAGAAAAGAAACCAAGTTCATACTAAAGTGTCACACACACGACACACTAATAGTGTATAAAGGCGTATCAAGTTTTATTAGTGAACCAAAACTTATCGTTATGCTTCCTGTTTTTAATCCCATTCGAACCAAAAAGAAACAAGTGGAACATGTTTTACTTACTTGTTTATGATCACTTAACAATCAAGCAAATGTGCCAAGGAAAGATACGAACACATACGTCTTATATGATTGATTATATAGGTTAATAAATCGTTATTTTATGAGTGATGCTATGATTTTATGTGAGTTGTTGTATACTCTATTCAACATACATTCGGTTAGGAAAATAGAAACATATCAAGCAGAAAACGATAATAAGCGAATTGAACAAGGAGGTGATAACATACCCTCGAAGTCATGATACACGAACAAGAAAGAACACGATCAAACACCACTTTTGTGCAGCTTTTTAACCCACGACCACAACCCTTATTCGAACGAGAATAAGCCTCACAAACCACACCCTATCGAGCAGAAATAGACCCACGTCCAAGCACTAACCAGCCATGATCAAACACCAACAAGAAACTACCATCAAACCTCCTTTACCACCCTTGTTACGTGAGAATGAGAGGAAGAAAACTACAGCCGCCAAGTAGTCTTGTTAGGGTTTTACGTGTGTTTAATTTGTGAATAATGAGTCGTTAGTTTTGAGAGAAACATGGAATGGGGAGCGTGTATATTAAATGGGAAATATTCTATGTCGAATTGTGAGGGATAGCCTTGACTAGATTGATATTATCTTTCTGGAATGTGGTCACGGGCTTAATTTCTTAGTTATCTTCAAGTGTAAAGGCCCAAGGATTATGCACTTGTGGTGTGTACACATTTTCGGCCCAATGGAGATATACAAAACGTGTGATAAGTTTAAATGTGTACAAATTATTTATCATAAGTGTATTATTCGTATAACGTTTCTTGTTCAAATATTAAGGATTAAATACTTAAGTTATAATCATAGTGTAATTTATTAGATTATTGATTGTCTTTCAAAAGTTTAAAAATTAGAGGGTATTTTGGGTATTTAATAAGTTTAAAATTTTCGGGTTTTACAAAAAGGGTCTCCAAAACCATCACTTTAATGGAGGCAATCCAGAAACTCAATGATCCTCAATGTGAGCTCCTCCTTCTTAATACTTGTGCTGGGGTTGCGAAATTATCTTATGCTTTGAGGACATGTTTCCCTTTGTATTTTATTGGAGGCCCTGGTTCAGTTTGATTAGACGTTACGTGCCTTATTGGAGAAGATTGTTACTGCTTCAGGGACCAAGTTTGGTGATTGGCAGTGGCGACTAGCCACGCCTCTCGTTTACAAACGAGCGTTCTTTAAGACAAGATACTGACAAAGACCGATATTGTTTCCTATGGTTCTTCTTTTCAGCATGCTCTTGATACTTTCAACGTTACTTGTAACATAGACATGCTCTCTGTCACCACTGACACTTCTGCCCCCCAAATGATGAAAACTTTGGCAAAGTGTTACTTTGGTGTCATTGAGAAAGATCTTGTTTCTAAGTACTCGCTAAGTCCAAGACATGTGGTCATTCTCAGTTGCATCCGCACCCCACATGCACATGATTTCCTTTTCACCATCCCTATTGACGGCTTGGGACAGAGGATGAACCATCAACAATTCCGATTTGTGTTGTGTTATAGACTTACTGTACCTATGTTCTCTGAAGGTAGCTGATGAAGCGAAAAGTGTACCGCTTTTGGGGGGTCATTTAAGGCCAAATTCGAGGTTATTTGATCAAATATTGCCATAAATAATTTCTTTTGTCATTTTAGGTATTTTTGGAGAGAAATCTGGAAAAGGAAGCATTTTGGATGTTTTTGGAGATAAAAAGTGAAGAAAACGACAAAGTCTCAAATTCTTGCTGGAAACAGTACCTGACGGCGTCAAGGGTTTACTAGTGACGGCGTCAAGCTTGGCAAAAGAGGTGGATATGGCAAATACACATGACGGCCCAGAACCATTTCAAGGCAATTTGGCCTGACGGCGTCACCAAGGCCATCAGGGTCAGAATACATGTGACGGCCCAGAGTTAAATTACACATGACGGCGTCAGGATTTAACCTGACGACGTCAGATGTTATAGAGTGACGACGCCAGGAAGAAGGCTTACACGCGGAATAGCTGACACTGTTTTGGCCATAACTTTTGCATACGAACTCGGATTTGAGCGATTCAAAAAAAGGAAACGATCGAGACGAAAAGATCTACAATTTGGTGAAGAAAATTTGGTCTTGACGCCGTCAAGGTTGGTCTGACACCGTCAAGACAGGCCGGGCAGAAAATAGCCTATAAATACAAAATCATAACTTCATTATTTTTAAGCCCCAAACCCTAAGTCCGATTCTAGGGTTAGGGTAGGTGTTTTTCCAGCAACTTAGAGGGTTTCAATCACTCAATAAACATCTAATATTGGTTTGTTGATTCTATCTTAATCATGTTTTTTATTATCATTGTTGCTTGCTCTTCTTTGATGATGTTTTACTAATTCACATTGTGTCTACTTATAATTGTGTGAAACTTGTATATAATGATTAGATCTTATTGATTACTTGTTGATGTTTGTGTCTATCTTCATCAATTAGGGTGTGACACTTCAATAGGTCTAATTGGTTTAGCTTATAATTTTTGTTTCCTATTGTCTCTTGTTTAATTAAATGAATTCGATGTTAGGCTTAAGAAAACTGGCAGACTTCCAATTGGTAACTTGCTTGAACGTCTTAAGAAACATGATCGGAGGTGTACTACGATTTATGGTTGTATTTAATACATAAGCGAATTCTAGTGATCCCATGTTAGGAGCTTTTAGTCGGCTCGACATAGGAGTGAAGTAGGAGCTTATAGAGTTAGGGAAGATCGTACACGGCCCGACGAATGGTATTAAGGAATATAACCCGTCAATTAAAACAAGGTGTGACAATTCAATAGGTAGAATTGGATAGCTATCAAAGATTAATACATCATAGGTAGACATGCTTCACTTACCTTGTAGAACCCTAGTTTATTTTCCTACACATTAGTTTAAGTAGTAGCTTTTGGGTTAGTTGATTAGCAACTAATTCCGCCCACTCTTCCAATACCCGAGATTTTTATCTGCTTTTCATAAATTATAAAAACACAAAAAGAATCATCCTTCACCTTTAGATCTAGTTAGATTAATTTCAATCCTAACGAACACTATTCTTTGAGTTGAACGATCAATCCCCCGGTACTTGTCACTATACTATACTACAACGAACAGGTACACTGCCTGGTGGGGATTGCAAGCTTCTCAAGATCACTTGAGAGGTAAAACCTTTTGCGACGGCGCAATTCCACGCATCAAGTTTTTGGCGCCGCTGCCCGGGGAATAATTATTACTTGACCATTTAAGTCATATTACTTGACCATTAGGATCATCCTTGTGTTAAACCCGTATTGTAATTACTTGACCATTTAAGTCATATTACTTGGCTAGTTAATTCAATTAATTTTTCCCACACCTTAGCGTTGTACTCATTTTTAGTACACGAAACCCCTAGTACACCCCTCCAAGCCTATCTTTTCGTTTCTAAGTTTAAGAATCTTATTTAAAGGAAGAATTTGTTACAACCCACTTAAATGTACACCCAAATCACCTTAGCCTTCCGTGTATGCACTCATCTTTAGTGCATTATTGTAACATGTTTAAACCCTTAGTTAATTGTCTAATTGATTACATGGTTGCTAAGTCGAGTCATATCTTGTACATATTGTTTTGGGACGATTGAGACTCATGGGTAAAGTACTAGTGTTATGGAATAATGGGGATGACGTCAATTATTACCCACATATGTGAGTTAATTTTTAAAAGTACTACAAGTGTTTTGATTATCTTAATTCGAGTCATTAGAATAGTTGATTGTAAAGTATGTAAAAGTTCAAGTGTAAGGGGAATGTAAATCCCCTATAATGTATTATTTTGGATGGTAGTGTAAAAGTGTATGCAAAAAAAAAAAAAAAAAAAAAAAAAAAAAAAAGACAAAGCAAAAGAGAAAAAACATACGGACTACCATCCCGTTTCATTTTATGTTTGTTTTAAGTTTTTGTTATTTTTGATTTATTAGATTAAGTCGAGCCTAGTCTTGGCTTAGCAACGCCACATTGTATATGTAATTAACCAAGATGATTAACTCGCCACCAGTAAGTATTGCCTTTATTCAACAAAACCGTGTTTATCCTATCCCTACACCTAACATTATAACTCTTTAAAAGTCCTCTTTGATAGTTTATCCTAGGTGCTTACGCAAAGTGGTGGAGGTTTGATCCTTTCCCAAGCCTATGGTAATCTATTTGCTATGACAGGTAGTGAGAGATGTTTTCCATTTTCATATTGTGATATATACTTTATTACACCCGAGAGATGTGAGTATCTAAACACTATTTGTGAGGTGCTAGTGTATAATTTCCGTGCTTGTTTTAGGTTGAAGTGGAACGATTATTTGTTGTAATTACTTTTATATTAGTGTTAAATGACATCTAACTTGTATTTTGATTAGAATAAAAGTGAATTTGCTTGAGGACAAACAAATCTCAGGTGTAAGGGTATTTGATGAAGCGAAAAATGTACCGATTTTGAGGGGTTATTTAAGGCCAAAGTCGAGATTATTTGATCAAATATTGCCCTAAATCGTTCCTTTGTCATTTTAGGTATTTTTGGAGAGAAATCTAGAAAAGGAAGCATTTTGGATGTTTTTGGAGCTAAAAAGTGAAGAAAACGACAAAGTCTCAAATTCTTGCTGGAAACAGTACCTGACGGCGTCAAGGGTTTACTAGTGACGGCGTCAAGCTTGGCAAAAGAGGTGGATATGGCAAATACACATGACGGTCCAGAATTATTTCAAGGCAATTTGGCCTGACGGCGTCACCAAGGCCGTCAGGGTCAGGATACATGTGACGGCCCAGAGTTAAATTACATATGACGGCGTCAGGATTTAACCTGACGACGTCAGATGTTATAGAGTGACAACGTCAGGAAAAAGGCTTACACTAGAAGAAACCTTAGTGAAACCGTCACAAGATGATCGAGACAATCACAACTTGCGCGCGAAATAGCTGACACTGTTTTGGCCATAACTTTTGCATACGAACTCGGATTTGAGCGATTCAAAAAAAGTAAACGATCGGGACGAAAAGATCTACAATTTGGTGAAGAAAATTTGGTCTTGACGACGTCAAGACGGGCCGGGCAGAAAACAGCCTATAAATACAACATCATAACTTCATTATTTGTAAGCCCCAAACCCTAAGTCCGATTCTAAGGTTAGGGTAGGTGTTTTTCCAGCAACTTAGAGGGTTTCAATCACT
This sequence comes from Artemisia argyi, assembly GCA_030686995.1. Classification (NCBI taxonomy): domain Eukaryota; kingdom Viridiplantae; phylum Streptophyta; class Magnoliopsida; order Asterales; family Asteraceae; genus Artemisia; species Artemisia argyi. The sequence continues at coordinate 14,565 of JARVZY010006743.1, read as the reverse complement.
CCATAAACATCTTATATTGGTTTGTTGATTCTATCTTAATTATGTTTTCCATTATCATTGTTGCTTGCTATTCTTTGATGATGTTTTGCTAATTCACCTTGTGTCTACTTAAGATTGTGTGAAACTTATATATAATTGATTAGATCTTATTGATTCCTTGTTGATGTTTGTGTCTATCTTCATCAATTAGGGTGTGACACTTCGATAGGTCTAATTGGTTTAGCTTATAATTCTTGTTTTCTATTGTCTCTTGTTTAATTGAATGAATTCGATGTTAGACTTAAGAAAACTGGCAGACTTCCAATTGGTAACTTGCTTTAACGTCTTAAGAAACATGATCGGAGGTGTACTACGATTTATGGTTATATTTAATGCATTGTTAGGAGCTTTTAGTCAGCTCGACATAGGCGTGAAGTAGGAGCTTATAGAGTTAGGGAAGATCGTACACGACCCTACGAATGGTATTAAGGAATATAACCCGTCAATTAAAACAAGGTGTGACAATTCAATATGTAGAATTGAATAGCTAGCAAGGAGTAATACATCATAGGTATACATGCTTCACTTACCTTGTAGAACCTTAGTTTATTTTCCTACACATTAGTTTAAGTAGTAGCTTTTGGGTTAGTTGATTAGCAACTAATTCCGCCCACTCTTCCAATACCCGAAATTTTTATCTGCTTTTCATAAATTATAAAAACACAAAAAGAATCATCTTTAACCTTTAGACCTAGTTAGATTAATTTCAATCCTAACGAACACTATTCTTTGAGTTGAACGATCAATCCCCCGGTACTTGTCACTATACTATACTACAACGATCAGGTACACTGCCTGGTGGGGATTGCAAGCTTCTCAAGATCCCTTGAGAGGTAAAACCTTTTGCGAGGGCACAATTCCACGCATCAGTAGCCTTTGCTCGAGTTGTAATGTGCATCGTATGGACCAATGGGGAGATTATGCAGTCCACTATTCTAGTGAAGTGGGTGTGAAGTTCAGGCACAATCTGGTGCGTGATATTCTTGTTGATATATGTTCCAAGGTTGGGATTATGGTGCGTAAAGAGGCTCTAATGGGGTTTCTTTTGGAGGACAGGAAAGAGCTACGACCTTCAGATCTTTTACTATTTAATTGGCTCCAAGGTAAATACGCGTGTTTGGATGTGATTGGAATCTCTCCTTTTGCTGGTGTGGGGGCGTCTTCATGGGCTCCTGGGCAGCTTTACATAATGCTGTGGAGAAGAAAAAGAGGAAGTATGCGTCCTAATGTGAGGACAACGGATACAAGTTCATATCGTTTGCTTTCTCTACGTTCGGGGAATTCGATTCGGAGGCTCTGGACACGTTTTCACGTATTAAGTCTATTTCTATTAGCCACTCAAATAATGCCAAGAGTGGTGCTTTTATTTTTCATAGAGTAAGCTTTTGTATTCAGAAAGAAGTGGGAGCACAACTTGTTACAACCTACTTAAATGTACACCCAAATCGCCTTAGCCTTCCGTGTATGCACTCATCTTTAGTGCATTATTGTAACATATTTAAACCCTTAGTTAATTGTCTAATTGATTACATGGTTGCTAAGTCGAGTCATATCTTGTACATATTGTTTTGGGACGATTGAGACTCATGGGTAAAGTACTAGTGTTATGGAATAATGGGGATGACGTCAATTATTACCCACATATGTGAGTTAATTTTTAAAAGTACTACAAGTGTTTTGATTATCTTAATTCGAGTCATTAGAATAGTTGATTGTAAAGTATGTAAAAGTTCAAGTGTAAGGGGAATGTAAATCCCCTATAATGTATTATTTTGGATGGTAGTGTAAAAGTGTATGCAAAAAAAAAAAAAAAAAAAAAAAAAAAAAAAAGACAAAGCAAAAGAGAAAAAACATACGGACTACCATCCCGTTTCATTTTATGTTTGTTTTAAGTTTTTGTTATTTTTGATTTATTAGATTAAGTCGAGCCTAGTCTTGGCTTAGCAACGCCACATTGTATATGTAATTAACCAAGATGATTAACTCGCCACCAGTAAGTATTGCCTTTATTCAACAAAACCGTGTTTATCCTATCCCTACACCTAACATTATAACTCTTTAAAAGTCCTCTTTGATAGTTTATCCTAGGTGCTTACGCAAAGTGGTGGAGGTTTGATCCTTTCCCAAGCCTATGGTAATCTATTTGCTATGACAGGTAGTGAGAGATGTTTTCCATTTTCATATTGTGATATATACTTTATTACACCCGAGAGATGTGAGTATCTAAACACTATTTGTGAGGTGCTAGTGTATAATTTCCGTGCTTGTTTTTGGTTGAAGTGGAACGATTATTTGTTGTAATTACTTTTATATTAGTGTTAAATGACCTCTAACTTGTATTTTGATTAGAATAAAAGTGAATTTGCTTGAGGACAAACAAATCTCAGGTGTAAGGGTATTTGATGAAGCGAAAAATGTACCGATTTTGAGGGGTTATTTAAGGCCAAAGTCGAGATTATTTGATCAAATATTGCCCTAAATCTTTCCTTTGTCATTTTAGGTATTTTTGGAGAGAAATCTAGAAAAGGAAGCATTTTGGATGTTTTTGGAGCTAAAAAGTGAAGAAAACGACAAAGTCTCAAATTCTTGCTGGAAACAGTACCTGACGGCGTCAAGGGTTTACTAGTGACGGCGTCAAGCTTGGCAAAAGAGGTGGATATGGCAAATACACATGACGGTCCAGAATTATTTCAAGGCAATTTGGCCTGACGGCGTCACCAAGGCCGTCAGGGTCAGGATACATGTGACGGCCCAGAGTTAAATTACATATGACGGCGTCAGGATTTAACCTGACGACGTCAGATGTTATAGAGTGACAACGTCAGGAAAAAGGCTTACACTAGAAGAAACCTTAGTGAAACCGTCACAAGATGATCGAGACAATCACAACTTGCGTGCGAAATAGCTGACACTGTTTTGGCCATAACTTTTGCATACGAACTCGGATTTGAGCGATTCAAAAAAAGGAAACGATCGGGACGAAAAGATCTACAATTTGGTGAAGAAAATTTGGTCTTGACGACGTCAAGACGGGCCGGGCAGAAAACAGCCTATAAATACAACATCATAACTTCATTATTTGTAAGCCCCAAACCCTAAGTCCGATTCTAAGGTTAGGGTAGGTGTTTTTCCAGCAACTTAGAGGGTTTCAATCACTCCATAAACATCTTATATTGGTTTGTTGATTCTATCTTAATTATGTTTTCCATTATCATTGTTGCTTGCTATTCTTTGATGATGTTTTGCTAATTCACCTTGTGTCTACTTAAGATTGTGTGAAACTTATATATAATTGATTAGATCTTATTGATTCCTTGTTGATGTTTGTGTCTATCTTCATCAATTAGGGTGTGACACTTCGATAGGTCTAATTGGTTTAGCTTATAATTCTTGTTTTCTATTGTCTCTTGTTTAATTGAATGAATTCGATGTTAGACTTAAGAAAACTGGCAGACTTCCAATTGGTAACTTGCTTTAACGTCTTAAGAAACATGATCGGAGGTGTACTACGATTTATGGTTATATTTAATGCATTGTTAGGAGCTTTTAGTCAGCTCGACATAGGCGTGAAGTAGGAGCTTATAGAGTTAGGGAAGATCGTACACGACCCTACGAATGGTATTAAGGAATATAACCCGTCAATTAAAACAAGGTGTGACAATTCAATATGTAGAATTGAATAGCTAGCAAGGAGTAATACATCATAGGTATACATGCTTCACTTACCTTGTAGAACCCTAGTTTATTTTCCTACACATTAGTTTAAGTAGTAGCTTTTGGGTTAGTTGATTAGCAACTAATTCCGCCCACTCTTCCAATACCCGAAATTTTTATCTGCTTTTCATAAATTATAAAAACACAAAAAGAATCATCTTTAACCTTTAGACCTAGTTAGATTAATTTCAATCCTAACGAACACTATTCTTTGAGTTGAACGATCAATCCCCCGGTACTTGTCACTATACTATACTACAACGATCAGGTACACTGCCTGGTGGGGATTGCAAGCTTCTCAAGATCCCTTGAGAGGTAAAACCTTTTGCGAGGGCACAATTCCACGCATCAGTAGCCTTTGCTCGAGTTGTAATGTGCATCGTATGGACCAATGGGGAGATCATGCAGTCCACTATTCTAGTGAAGTGGGTGTGAAGTTCAGGCACAATCTGGTGCGTGATATTCTTGTTGATATATGTTCCAAGGTTGGGATTATGGTGCGTAAAGAGGCTCTAATGGGGTTTCTTTCGGAGGACAGGAAAGAGCTACGACCTTCAGATCTTTTACTATTTAATTGGCTCCAAGGTAAATACGCGTGTTTGGATGTGATTGGAATCTCTCCTTTTGCTGGTGTGGGGGCGTCTTCATGGGCTCCTGGGCAGCTTTACATAATGCTGTGGAGAAGAAAAAGAGGAAGTATGCGTCCTAATGTGAGGACAACGGATACAAGTTCATATCGTTTGCTTTCTCTACGTTCGGGGAATTCGATTCGGAGGCTCTGGACACGTTTTCACGTATTAAGTCTATTTCTATTAGCCACTCAAATAATGCCAAGAGTGGTGCTTTTATTTTTCATAGAGTAAGCTTTTGTATTCAGAAAGAAGTGGGAGCACAACTTGTGTCTAGACTCCCATCCAACTTTATGTAATTTTATTATGTTTCAATAATAAAATTTGGTTAATAATAATAATAATAATAATAATAATAATAATAATAATAATAATAATAATAATAATAATTATTATTATTATTATTATTATTATTATTATAGTAACAATGATAAAAATAATATGAATTTCATGAAATTGTAAACAATCATCTTATATTGCCATGGAATGTTGAATTCCATATATATGAGATTTTGAAGGAATTTTATTCAATTCCGTTTGCCAACCAAACACAGTAATGAATGGAATTTAGATTTCAAATTTTTTCAATTTGTCAATCAAACACGTTATGGAATTAAATTGGATTTCAATTTCACCATAATCTTTAGGATTTTGCCGAACCAAGCGGGCCCTAAAAGTATTACTAATCGGGAATTCCATGCATGCACCTTTTGAAAGTAAAATATTGAAATCTTAAAATGATGGCATATAGAGTTATCTCATTTTACTGAAATGATGTTAGGCCCATGTGTGATTTAACAATTTGAGCTATGCAAGAAATGATGTTCTATTCAACATTGTTGGTATAAAGTTGTTAAGTTAGCAAAACAAACTTCATCCAAGCCACGTTTGGTGACGAGTGTCGAGTGGAACCATTCAAGTATATTGCGAATCACTTGCATGTCTATGACTTCGTATGTGGAATTTTAACCTTATAAATATGTTTGATTCATGTACCCTTAAAGACTTTAAAGTCGTTCTTCATTCAAGTATAAACACATACATTTCAACTTTTCATAAAAGTTTTCATCATGAACAATTTGATATATACTTGTTTGGGGCCCATAAGCACTCTGGCAAGGTCGTTTATAGTACACCATAAATTGCCAAATATTGTAAGTGGGTTCTAGTTTTGTGACACAAAGTAAACCCAACATATCTCTCTAAGCACAAAAATTATTTAACACATTTAATTAAGCTCAATCTGTAAAACTGCCAAGTAAAACCATTAGCAAAATAAAAGCCCAACATATTCCAATATAAAATGCTAACAACTTCGTACATGCAGTAGCAAAATTTCGTAGAGTGCAGGGTTGTTCGTAATCCGCAAAGGAACCGAAAACCAAAACCAAACCAAACCGAACTTAATCGAATCAAATAAAATCAAAGCGAATTTGTAACCGAACTAAATTAGCTAAAACCGAACCGAACCGAACCAAATTAAATATTCGGTTTTTGATTTGGATATGATTTTGGCAAAATAAAAACCGAACCGAAAATCGAATTCACACACACACTGACACACATATATACACACACACAAGAATAAAAAAAAACATTTTAAAACTCATTTCTAATATAAATATAACAATTTTTTAAGCTTGAAATTTTTGTTGGTGCTAAAAATCTATACAAATAAAATAAATAAATCAATAAATAATGTAATTCGAGTCAACCTGAATACTGAGTCGAATTCAAATTTGGTATGTGATTCAGTTTAATTCAATTTGAATTCGGTTTGGTTCAGATTACGATTTTACCAAAAAAAATTAACCGAAACTAACCAAACCGCCTAACCCAATAACCGAACTGATGAACATCCTAGTTGAGTGCACAAAAGTGCCAACACTTTCAGATTGGGCCCAATAAGATCTAAATTTTGCAGTATGCATATGTAAAAAGGTGGTAGCAAATTTTGTAGGGTAGCAATCGTACCTGTTGTTGGTAACAGGAATGCTTTAGGCTATCTATCTATTGAACTAAAGATTTGTAATGTTTGCTTGATGGACTAACGAAATATGTGGCCTAAAAATTGATGGAAAGAAAATTGGGTTGAACCTGAAACCTGATTACGGAAGATCTTAAGCCCAAAACCATATTAACCCGAAATCAAAATAGGCGTTATAGGTTCGTCAGAGTAGAGGTGCAAAAAAATCGGTTTTTTTGGGTTTTCGGTTTTTTAATAACCGGTTATAAAAAACCAGTTTTTCGAATAACCAGTTTTGGTTCGGTTTCGTTTTTTCGGAATCGGTTTTCTTCGGTTATAAATGTTCGGAATCGGTTTTTTTCGGTTATAAATTTTCGGAATCGGTTTTTTACCGGTTCATTTTTTCGGTTATAAATGTTCGGATTCATATTTTTTATCGGTTATTTACCGGTTCGTTTTTTTCGGAATTTTACTAAAAACTGTGTGAAAATGTAACATAATATGTAATTGTGTTGTAAATGCAAGCATATTAAACATGAGAAATTAAAACATTAAACTAAGCAACGGAAATTAGAACAACGATTACAACATTAAACTAAGAAACGAAAATTAAAAACCCTAAACTACCATGCGATAATAAAATTACGAATCACGTAAATGATTCAGTCTGTGACATAGCCCTCGTCAGTTGAATCAGAGGCACTGGAATCGTCCTCACTCGATGGCACACGGGGTAATCCCAATCCCCATCGCCGTATAGCTCGACGCTTTAGTGGGCAAGACTTCAGATATCTTAACGTGTGGATGATTTTGAGAAGGAGCCCCATATGGAACAAATATAGGGATTAATGGCTTTTGTGTTTGTATTTCCGTATCGTTTGTATTTGTATTTCCATATCGTTTGTGCTTGTATGTCCGTATCGTGAGTGCATTCATCCAAGGAAAAATTAAAAGTGCATTCATCCAAGGAAAAATTAAATCACAGGTAGGTATGTGAAATGATTTTTAATATCTTTGGTTGAGTGTCAAAACTTCCTGTGCGTTGCTTATCAAATACATGGGATTGGATGAAGATTTTTTTCCACCTTTTGTAAAGATTTTAAATATGTAAAGCGCTTTGTTTATTTATTCACTCGCGATCATTTTGTGTCCTCGACGTAAAACGGGCCAATGTATTAAAAAAAAAAAAAAAAAAAAAAAAAAAAAAACCGGTTAAAACATGTTATTTTTAAAAATCGGAAAAAACCGGTCCGTAGAAAAAAATTGAAAACCGGTCTAACCGGTTCGGTCATAAAAAACCGGTTCGTTTTTTTAAAAACCGGTTTTGTAAAAAAACGGTTACGGTTAAACCACCGATTAAAAAAAAACTGGTTATGTATTTGCAACTCTACGTCAGAGCGGGTTAGAAAACATGATTAACTAGTCAAAGAACCATATTAACCCGAAATCAAAATAGGCGTTATAGGTGCGTGTCAGACCCTAATTAATAGTTTTAATTTTGCCACTCTTGTGATCCACAATTAAATGCTAAAATGACTCTCCTAGTCAAAGAATGAATCCCATTTTGAGGCAACAATCATCATCTCCGCATTCCATGGGAAGAAAGACTCTCACCTCATGCTTCCCTAATCATTTCTTATGATTGCTTATCACTATTAAAGTTGCTATTCGTAAAATGCATTTGACTTTCTATATGAAAGAAAGCTTAGCCCCACCTCTTGTAAGGAGACTTGACCCACAAGAATAGAGAGAAAATAATGTTAGCTAACTAACGCTATAAAAATATGTCAAACTTTATGAAGTAAAGAGAAAAACTCTACTTTCACAACTAAATAGATGTAACAAATCATAACTCCACACAATTTTATGAACTTAAAAGCTTGAAACATGGCAACTTGCGACTCAAAGCATATTAATGTAGCACAATTGTAGTCGCATTGTAAGGTGCTTTTGCTTCTAGCTAGTTCACTTATATCTCTTTGATATATTTTCTATTTCCACTCTATCCAATTGAGGGAAAGTTACTATTGTCTACTAGAAATCCAGTTGTAGAAGTGAAGCTTAATATCGTTGAAGATGAGCTTGAGCTCAAATTTTGGCCTTTTAACCGCATATGAAAATGTACATGTGTTTCTAGTGCATTAAAAAAGATGAACTCAAAAGCCTTAAGATTAACATTAATCACAAGATGGATTGCATCCATTAAAAGTGATAAACTTTAAAGATTTAAAAAGCTTATTCATACTTCAAAGTTCAAATGTGAAGATTTGATATACTTTACTGGGTAACCCTTTACCAAAAAAAAAAAAAAAAAAAAAAAAAGAAAAAAAAGTGAAGATTTGGGCCTTTGAGACATTGTTTACGCATTTAAGTGTAGCACTTTCAACTGCGGTTTCCATAATTTGTAATCACAATTTTGTTCACGTATGTTTATATCTCTACATAAATTTTAAGTGTGTGAACATGCATGTGCTAAATATGTGTAACATTTAGTTATTTTTTACAGTGTATAACTTTCCCCATAAAGTAGCAAGACATAGTTGCATTATTTTATGTACTAATCATTAATCAACAGTGAAGAAAGATGATTTATTATTTGCACAACACTAAAACAATGAACCAACAACTTCAAGTTCGCTTGACAATGGAAGGTATCATGTTGCTCGTCCTTGTCTGCTTATCTTTCTGTTCCTTATCCCAAAGCTCAGATAATAAAGATAGCGCTGTCGTTGGCGAACCACTAGATGTTTTTCTCCATAAAGATGCCCTCAAAGCTCTGTTATCTCACCCACAACCACATGGAACAGGTACTCTTTTTGAGGTCAAGTTACCTGATAATTTATCAGGCATGAATATCTCGTATGTTAGACTCAGAAGCAAAACATTGTGGAAAAAAGGAGCAAACTTCAGCAGTTTTCAAATCCCATCAAGAACTCTCCCAAGGCCTTATGTCAAAAGATTTGTCATATTTTTTCAAGATTTGGGAAACTTGTCATCCCAATTCTATAAGCACGCGGTTCCAGGGTACTCGCTAGTGTCTTCTGTTGTTGGATTTAGAGTTTATGATGCGTCAAATCCGACTATGAGAAAGATCAGAAAGCTTGATCTTAACATAAGTACTGATGCACCCATATCAGTCCACTTTCCAGACTTAAAGCTTCCTAGAGGGGCTAAATGTGCTTCATTTGGTGGCACAAACGGTGAAGTTTCTCTTGGTGATATGGGTGATGAAAATATGTGTTATACTAGAAGCTATGGTAGGTTCTGGGTTGTTATACCAAAGAAGAAGAAGAAGCGACGAGTGTGGGTTACGTGGGGGGTTGCGGCTGGTTTTATGACAGTGATTTTTGTTAGTTTTGTTGGTATGATGCTTGTAAAGATCATGAAAACGAAGACATCAGATGAAATGGAAATGAAATTGGAAGAAGGAAGTGAAGATCTAGACACAGTTTGGATTGGTTATAGTAAGATGCCATGTGCCGCAGTAAAAAGAACTGATCCAAATCTTGAAAATGCAGGTCATACGGCTTAAGACGATACTTCAATTCCTTTTGTACTTTCTTTTTCGTATTCGATATTAATCATCATCTTTCACAGTTTTGTGTCATTGTCTTTCACTGCCTAGCTACAGTAGCATTAATCAATATGAACCTATGCACACACAAGTTGATGGCAAGCATTATAAAACCAAGTCATCAGATAATCATAAACAGCTTTATTTTACCAAACACCTAGAAAGACCTTCCAAAATGTCACTTATTTAGTATGCTTGGATTGTAAGGGCAACTATTGCATTTTATGACGCACGTCTAAGCTAAAAAAATGACATATATAAGATTTTACATGTTATTAATTACTTTTGATCAGTAAGTCGACCAATCTGACTATGTGAAATAAAAACATTACCCAGGCTAAACAGAGAAATATGATGGGTAATTCTCAGCATGTAAACTCTCAAATGTGCCTGTTTTTCTAGTTAAAATTACTAGTAATGGATCAAATGGATTTCCAAAAATTTAACAAAAACAAACGGGCTGACCCAGCCAGGTAATTTTGACCTGACCCATTCTGCCCAATTAAAAAAATACCTGTTATGACACATGCCCGGTTGAACAGTTACCAAACTCGACCTTACCCACCCGTTTTGCCACCTTAGGCATGTTGTCACGTCCTCCTCCTTTAACAAGTTCTTTGAGCTTAAACTATTTAGGAAGCCTAGATACTACAGCGTCTATATAGTTGTTGCTAACTTTTATTGTGATGTTAATTTGTGTCCTATGACTTTTGGGCACAACCTTTTTTAGCCCATTTACGCATGGCCATTTTTAGGCCTGGTCCATGGCCCGGGCTTTGCGCATCTCTAACAATGGTGTTCTAGATCCATTTTCACAAAACTATCAAACAAATGGCCATACTTCAACTTGAGTTGGTATCATATTCTAGAATAGAACTGCTGGAACGTACTGCTATATTTATCTATATATAGTTGATCACTCTCCTTATTTATATTGTAGATATATCATACATTAAGTTAATAAATTTATTTAACTTTCTGTGGAGATTCTTTAAGCTTGTTCCTGATTTCCTGCAATATCGAACTAGCGAATTAAATCAAATATATCAAGCTACAACCATTAATGAGATATCACGTGAAACCGGTCTGGTTCAAAAAGCCATAGATATTGATTGATGATGATTAGAATTACAAGAAAATATATTTACAAGCTAAACAATACTTGGTCCCCAAGTTAACAATCTACCATATATACTTTACAAAATCGTAATATAATATTGTCTATAATGACACTGCCTAATACGCTCACGCAAGCTAAGGACAAGTACATGGGAGTCTTTTGAGACGCTAGCTAGAGCTAGGTTCTAACATGGAGACTCTAATGGTTTTTACTTAAAAATATCTATTTTCTAGTTAATTAGTTGAGAGGGTGGCAACAATAATGCCACAATACTTTCTGAAGCGGTAGCTTTTAGTAATCTGTTAAGGCTTGGTCTCCAAGTTAACAACCTACCATATATAATTCACAAAATCGTAATATAATATTGTCTATAGCGACACTGCCTAATACGCTCACGCAAGCTAAGGACACGTACATGCATGGAAGTCATTTGAGAAGTTAGCTAGAGCTTTGTCATGGTCTCATGGAGACGCTAAATGGTTTTTACTTAAACGTACATATCTATTTTCTAATTAATTAGATGAGACGGTGGCAACAATAATGCCATAATACTATCTGCAGCGGTAGCTTTTAGTAATCTGTGAAGGGGATTAAACTTGCGAGCATATTAGTGTGGACTCGATGGCGGTTGCTAGGGCTTTGTCATGGTGAAGGCAGCAGGTGTCATAGGACTAGCGTTTTCCTTTATATGTATAAGGGTTTATGCCAATGTGCTTGTAGGCTAGATAGTACTTAAGCACAACTCACCAAACTACCACAATTAACCAAGTTATATCATTACATAGTTTATATTTTCTAGTATACAAGCTTATATATGATACTAAGGTTAGTTTAATTACCAATTAATTCATTATTTAAACCAGAGCAGGAGTTTAAACTTGAAATTACATGGTTTTGATATTTTAAACATCTTTCAAGCTTTCTTCTTCATTTATGTTTTGCTTCTTAGATACGATGAATTCGTAACTTAATCAAATTGTATGATATGATTAAGTAGTCTCAGTTATTAAAAATAAATGCAAAATCAACATCACCAAAAGAAACAGATTGAAATAAATAAACACAGATTTGAAACAATATAAAGTCTTGCATACATAGTTCATAAACACATGAATAAATTTCTGGAATTGTAACACAGAATAAAGAAATTAAAGACAATAGTAATAATTAAAGCTTGAGATTTAAATCGAGACCACCAGTGGATCCATCTTGATCATTATCGGGACGAATAACACCTATCTGTGCCAATAGATCATTGGCGCTATTTTCTCCAACACCTTCAATAAGGGCAGCCGCTGGATTCCCAATTGCAGAAGAAACACCAAAAAAATCATGAGCTGCTCTCGCCCCCCCTTCAATCTTAGACGAGGAAGATGCTACTAGAGGAGAATCGAAACTGAAACCGCCACCATTATTTGTGTTGTTACCTTGAAAAGTCTCCAACATCTTTGGCCTATCAAAATATGGTAATCTAGCGGTGAACTGGTCATGATGTCCTAATGGGGCAAAACGATAATTCAAGGACGACCAGGATGAGGGTCTTTGGATGAAAGATTCGTTTCTAACCCCAAGTAATGATCTATTGGCGTTATATGAGGCACTAGTCAAGCTATTGTATGAAGGATAATAGGTATAATTACCATAATTTGGTGGCAGTAGGTGTCCATATGGCGAGACCTCCATCTGCCTTCTTTTCGCGAGTTGCCTCTCTTGTTTATGAGCGTTTTGGTGACCACCTAGGGCTTGAGAGGTTGAAAACTCTCTTTTGCAGTAGTTGCAAGAGAAAACCTTTGATTTTTCTCGAGTCGCCTCCTTTGTGGACTCGCTTGCTTGAGATGAAGTTGCCCCTTCCAGATCTGATGCCACCCTTGATGTGTTATAGAGATTGAGCTCTAATTTCTTATCTTCTATATTTGAAAGCTTGAGATCAAGAAAAGCCTTAGAAGAGGACCGATCAATCACCCTCCTATTTAGCTCAAAACCCTCTACCAAGACTTTGCTATCCCGAGTCTTATTCTTCAAGCTTTCGCCTTCTGCCGATATGCTTGAAGCCTCAGAGGGACATGGCTCGGATTTAACTACTTCTTCCATTTATTCGAACAAGTTTGAGAGCGATAACAATGGGGAGATGTGAAAAGAGGTAGAGATGAAACTGAAAGTAAAACCATACTTTGTTTAAATAAAGAGAATGTTAAATGCATGAGATCTGATATATATGGTAACAATGCCTAATGCAATAATTGCATGGAGTAAAACTAGCACATAATTAAGCAAATATAATGTTTGATGAATTGATTATATCTCTAGTTTGAAGGAAACTCGATGTGCATCTTAGGATCCTAGTCAGCTTTCATTGTCGGGAGTCCTAAGCCACGAAGATAATTTAAGTCCCTTTGTTTTATTTCTTAAGATAGTTTCGTATTTAATGTAAGATATTTTGAAAAAGGCATTCAATCATATATTAAGGAGAGATTTTCTCTATATAATTATATTATTTAAGAATAATAATACCTATTCAAAATAAGGATTAAGTTTTAATTTACCCAATAATTTAATTCAATGCCATATTTCCTGGAAATAAAAATTTATTTATTTTTTATTTTGTCATAAATCATGCAATATGTAGAATTGAAAATGATAATCACACAGTTTCAAATTTTACATAAACTTTTAAATAGCACTTTGCTACTAGAAAATTTTGTATCACGCGTTGCAATGGTAACATGGATATGCTTTTTTAGCTTAGGAATTGAAATTCTTAATTATCAATAATATGATACTTGTAATAATAACAATAATAAGATTATAGAGAAACCTAAAATGTTAGGGAAAATAGGGCGAGATGCCAATGGTAAAAAGCAAGAGGCAAATTGTTATCTTAATTGCAAGATTCTAAACTACGTACGCATGTATGTAATTATTAAATGATTAACAAAAAACCGAAGCAAGGGTTGGAAATCGATCTTGCCCCGATGCACACAGTTGCGTTTATATAAAATAAAGTAAGAGATTATTAAATTCAAAATTACATTTATTTAAGGTAATTTTTGAGTATATTTAATGAAAATTAAATACATTTTCTTATATAAAGTAAGAGATTATTAAATTAAATGATTAACAAAAAATCAAAGCAAGGGTTGGAAATCCATCTTGCCCCAATGCACACACACTACAACAAATACCCGATTCCCCATCGATATTTTCCCCAGCGACATTTATCGCTGGGGTAACTGCCCTAAACGACAAAAATAGATCCTACGTGGCACAAATTCTCGTAGAAAAGGCAAATAAATTATTGTGTACTTTTCCCCGGCGACATGTCGATGGGGAAACAGGTAAATGTTGTAGTGACAGTTGCGTTTATATAAAATAAAGTAAAAGACTATTAAATTCAAAATTACATTATATATGGTAATTTCTGAGTATATTTAATGTAAATTAAATACTTTTTCTTACATAATAGAAAAGTGTGTGTTTAATAAATATAGCTTTATATGTGCATGAGGTCACATGTTAGAAAAAC
>JARVZY010006741.1:20000-25498 GCA_030686995.1 Artemisia argyi | reverse complement strand
TAATATATTTCATGAATTATTAGAAACTACCTTATCATATTTTACCTGATCCTCAGTTTCTAGCCCTAAACTCATAATGGCGAGAAGTAGATTATTTTAAATGAAATAATTTTCTATTGAATGGGACAGTATTTTACATCAACAAACAACAAGTAAAAGAAGAAATCAATTATTTAGCACCTCTTTCCAATACTGATTGAAAGTGCGTTGCTGTGTCAGAAGAAGGATAGCTATACTGATTCGGTATACTCTAAAGACGCCCTCGGTACAATATTGACGATCTCACAAAGATTTTTCAGTGAATTTACATTTACTGATCCAATCTTTTACGGAATCGATCCCCTTTTGACTGTACAAGAATATGTGGAGCTCAGCATGTCTGGAAGCACAGGAGAACGTTCTTTTGCTGATATTATTACCAGTATTCGTTACTGGGTCATTCATAGCATTACTATACCTTCCCTATTCATTGCGGGTTGGTTATTCGTCAGCACTGGTTTAGCTTACGATGTGTTTGGAAGCCCTCGGCCAAACGAGTATTTCACAGAGAACCGACAAGGAATTCCATTAATCACCGGCCGTTTTGATTCTTTGGAACAACTCGATGAATTTAGTAGATCTTTTTAGGAGGCCTCAATGACCATAGATCGAACCTATCCAATTTTTACAGTGCGATGGTTGGCTGTTCACGGCCTAGCTGTACCTACCGTTTCTTTTTTGGGGTCAATATCAGCAATGCAGTTCATACAACGATAAACCTAATCCGAATTATAGAGCTACGACACAATCAAACCCAAACGAACAAAATGTTGAATTGAATCGTACCAGCCTCTACTGGGGGTTATTACTCATTTTTGTACTTGCTGTTTTATTTTCCAATTATTTCTTCAATTAATAAAACGAGAGAGAACTAAAATAATAGACTAATCATTCTAGGTATTCTCTCTTTTAACCCATTCGGAAGGATCTCATCTGATAATTATCCATGACTGTTTATGTCTCTAGTATGACCACTTGATAAAATGTGGAGGGAAGTGGGGTAAATGGCCGATACTACTGGAAGAATTCCTCTTTGGATAATAGGTACTGTAGCTGGTATTCTTGTGATCGGTTTAGTAGGCGTTTTCTTTTATGGTTCATATTCCGGATTGGGTTCATCCCTGTAGTAATCTGATGAATTGAGTTGTAGACATGAAAGCGTAAGAACTCAACGGATTCCCTTCTTTGTTTGTCTGATTTAAGGTAGAAGGTCCCGTTGAGTTCTTAATAATTATAATATTTTTTTATAAGTTCATTGACGAAGTTCTATTTACTCAACAAATTTTCCCCTCCTCTTTTGTTTGTCCACCACTTTTTATAGTATATGTAATTATTAATTATTGTAATAGAATTTATAATTTATAATATAATAATTAAAATACAATACGCAATAACTCCAAAAAACGTTCTGATACATCTGTAAAAAACAGAAACTAACACTAGGAATGTTTGACGAACAGTATAAAGAATCATTATTATTTCGACACAAGAAAAGGATTTTTCACACCCCTTTTCTTGTGTCGAAGACTAGGAAGACGAATAAACCCTCCCAGAAATATTTGCTCCCTTCATTTATATTTATCCGTTCTATTTCCCTTTTACTTTTGGATAGGATCTAGCCAAAGTGAAATGTATTAGAATGAAATGCATTTTTTACATTTCAATCTGACAATAGCAACATAGCCCCAATTTTGAAAAAAAAAAGAAGGGGTCAAGTCAAATAGTCTTTCTATATACTATGTCTAGGAATGTCGTACAAGGAATTCCCGGCATCTCATAGAAAAAGAGTCTAAAAGAACAAAATTCTTTTTCTAATTTCTTTTTTTATCATAGATAATTGCTAATGCTTTTTACAAACTTGATGTCGATAAATACGCCAGTCTAGAAATTCATTTCGGACAATTGAACCTTCTCGAACTGTTTCTTTTTAAGAACCAAAAAGATTTGTGCCAAAATCACAGATGCGAAGAAGAACAAAAGACCTTGTACACGTAATGGATCTTGAAGTACTATTTCTGCATCTCCCTGACCAAATCCGCCCACATTAGGATTACTTGTCAACGGTTGATCCAATTTGATAGATTCACCTTCTGAAACAAGAAGTTCTGGCCCCGGAGGGATAATATCAACCACTTGACGTCCATCGGATGCATCCGCTATGGTTATTTCGTATCCCCCCTTTTCTTTTCGTAGGATTTTGCTTACTATACCTGATGCTGTAGCATTATAAACTGTATTGTTACTCTTGCTCCCATCAGGATAAATTTGGCCCCTTCCTCTGTTTCCGCCTACGTATATAGGATATTTTAAGAAGTGAATGTCTTTCTTAGTAGCGGGGTCGGGGGAAAGAATAGGAAAGGTGATTTCACTATATTTCTGACCAGGAACAGGGCCTATGACAAGAATATTTTTTTGGTTGGGGCGATAACTCTGAAAAGACAGATTGCCCATCTTTTCTTTTATCTCGGGGGAAATACGATCGGGAGGGGCTAATTCAAAACCCTCTGGTAAAATAAGAACAGCCCCTACATTCAAACCCCCCTTTTTACCATTAGCAAGAACTTGTTTCAGTTGCATATCATAGGGAATTCGAACAACTGCTTCAAATACAGTATCGGGAAGTACCGCTTGCGGAACCTCAATATCCACTGGTTTATTAGCTAAATGGCAATTGGCGCATACAATACGTCCAGTGGCTTCTCGTGGATTTTCATAACCCTGCTGTGCAAAAATGGGATATGCATTTGAAATGGATGTACGAGTTATGATATATATCATGAGCGATATGGAAATAGATCGAGTAATCTGTTCCTTTATCCAAGAAAAAGTATTTCTAGTTTGCATGGTCCAACCATTGATCCCGAAAATTTCTACAATAAATTGGGGTAGGTCACTAATGGAGTTTCCTATCCACGATTCTGTTATTTACTGGAATAATAATAATTTGACTGGATTAATATATAGGAATATAGGATGAATCTCCGGGATGGGTAGAAATATAAAGTTTTTTTCAATGCTTTGCTTATGTACAACTGCAAAGTAATAAGAAACATTATAATTAGATTAGGTAGATAATTTTTCAGTCATTCATTGAATGATAAATCACTACAAGTGACGGAGATACGCGATTTAAATAACGGAAAATCCAATATTTTAAAATTGTATCTAGAATGACTGGAAAAGTGGAAACAAGGCCAGATATAATTTGATCATTATGAACAAATCCAAAATCCTTGTAGACAAAGCCAATCAGCAGTTCCCAACCACGGGGCGAATGAAATCCGATACATAAATCAGTTAATAAAAGAAGAGAAAAAGCTTTTATTGTGTCACTTAAGTTATATAGGAATTCCTGAGCCCAAGAGTTAAGAATAACAAGTTCTTTATTACCCAAAATAGAATAACCACTTAGAATAATGAAACAGATTATATTTGTCGAGAAGTGCAAAATCGTATGAATACGACCCTCATTGTGTATCTTGATTAATTGGATTGTTTCTTTGTGAATTCCTATACGAAGGTTTTGTAGATGTGTCTCCGAGTATTCCTTGATCATTTCCTCTAAGAGGAGGAGTTCCTTTAATTCTTTGAATTTTTCTAGAATACTATTTTCTTCAATATCATTCAAAAAAGTTTCGGATTGCCTAGTATTCCACCAATTTGTAATCCATGATTCCAGACTTTTTTGAAATGAGAGCGAAATCCACCAAGGCAAAAATACTATAGATGCAAGATAGAAAAGAGGAGTTAATGCTTTCTTTTTTGCCATTTTTTCATCTGTGAATTGTTAATGAATCTTATTCGTCGACTTTATGTAATCTAAGATTTCTCTCACGCATCAGTTCTATTACAAGTATCGAATCTATGAATCTATTCACTCTTTTTTATTATTATTTTTTTTTATTTTTTTATTGTTCCATATATGTCTGCTTTGACTCGAATGGATGTTCTGAAGAAATTTCAATTAAGTTATGTTATAGAAAAAGAGGATTCTTGCGTTTTTGCCCTCCTGCTGAGAAAGCATGCATTTGTCGGCTCATTTCTTAAAACACTTCAATTGGTACACGCAAGAAATAGGCCAATTCAGCAGCTTTTTGTTCCATTTCCCGTGGAGTAAAATTCTCATCAGTACGAGTCAATGGAATGGCTCCCTGGCCTTTGATATCCATATAAAGGACACGACGAGCATAAATACCCTCTTTAACTTCTACTCTGACGGACTGAATATCTTTTATAAGAAATCGGAGGAAGACCCGACGATTTTTTCCAGGAAATCCCCAACGAAAAATACACACTATTCCGTCTTTTCTATCAAATCGATCATAACCACTACCTACATTCCACGAAATTGTGCACCACAAATAAGAGCTAATAAAAAGACCCGCGATCCCATAGAAAGACATCACAATTCCTTGTGGAAAAAAAACGATTTCCTGAGACGGAAATAAAGATATCAAATTTCTACCAAGATAACTCGAGGTTCCAACCAACAAGAATCCTAATGAACCTAAAAAAAGGATAACAGCCCAGCAGAAATTACTTGTTTTTCGAGCCCCTGTTATAGGTTCTATCCATATATGTTCTGATCGACAACTCATAGTTGATCCAGTTGCTTTTTTTTGGAATTGAGAGAATACCCCAAATGAATTTTACTTTAGTCCTTTTGTTTCCGAAGTAACTCGCATCAACTAGCACTAGTTTGATGTGAACCTTTAGGAGTAATTCATTAAATTGGTTAGATCTAAACTAATAACATACCCTTCGTATGATCTCACTAAAGATAGCCACATGCATATAGATGGACCAACTTTACAATTAAGCCGTCCGCCAATTCGGGTCTATTTGAAAATAGCTAGAATATAGCATTTTGGGAGATTTTCGTCGGAAGACGCTTATACCATATTTTGCTAAAAGGATATCTGTGTTATGATACAAGCGTCAGTTTAAAAATGAGATTTTGTGCCCTCGGCTCTAAACAATCTTGTTTTTTTGAACATGAAGAAATAAAGAAGCCATTGCGATTGCCGGAAATACTAGGCCTACTAAAGGGACCAAAACAGAGGGAAAGTTAAGAGTTGTCATAGAATGGGTACCTCGCTTTACTATTTGTACCTGTTATTATTATTTAGATTTTATATTTATAGAATATAAAGATATTATATATAAAGATATCTTATATCTTATTATAAGTATAATTTGATAATTCTAAATTGGAATTATTATTAATTAATATCTCTCTAATCTATTCTAATTCTAAATTCTAAATGAGTATATAATGTAGTTTTTCATCCCTCTACATGAAAGATTTGAAAGGATATGGATGAGATATTATTTGATTCATTTTTTTCTCTTGTCTTCAAATTTAATTTACTAAGCAAAAAGTTTCTTAAAAATGAATTAGATTCTATTTATTTAGTTTTATATATTAAAGGGTTTGTTAGAATCCCATCCAGCAGGGA
>JARVZY010006740.1:0-25499 GCA_030686995.1 Artemisia argyi | reverse complement strand
AATGGAAATTGATATAGTAGTCGAATATCAATGGAAATTGATATAGTAGTCGAACAACAATAGAAATTGGGATAGTAGTTGAATATCAATAGCAATTGATATGGTAGTCGAATAGAAATTGATATAGTAGTCGAAATTCAAAATAGAAATTGAGATAGTAGTTGAGTATCAATGACAATTGATATGGTAGTCGAATAGAAATTGGTATAGTAGTTGAATTTCAATAGGAATCGTAATTGGATCTAGTTCTTCGAATCGTGGGTTACTTTGTTATATACCCGTAGTTGTCTCATCCCATTCTTGTAGATGTCGATATTGTAGATTATCGAAATCCTACCCGGTAGGGAGCACCAATTGTGTTGTGTCATTCAGACACTCGTTCTCAACCCATTCTTGTAGATATCGATATCGTAGTTTATCGAAAATCTACCCGGTATGGAGCACCAATCGTGTTGTGTCATTCAGACACTCGTTCTCAACCCATTCTTGTAGATATCGATATCGTAGTTTATCGAAAATCTACCCGGTAGGGGGGCCACCAATCGTTCTGGTTAATCCTTAACCTCGTACCAGTAGCAATTGGCATAATCGTTCTGGTTAATCCTTAACCTCGTACCAGTAGCAATTGGCATAATCGTTTTGGTTAATCCTTAACCTCATACCAATAGCAATTGGCATAATCGTTCTGGTTAAACTTTAACCTCGTACCAATAGCAATTGGCATAATCGTTCTAGTTAAACTTTAACCTTGTACCAATAGCAATTGGCATAATCGTTCTGGTTAATCCTTAACCTCGTACCAATAGCAATTGGCACAATCGTTCTGGTTAAACTTTAACCTCGTACCAATAGCAATTGGCATAATCGTTTTGGTTAAACTTTAACCTCGTACCAATAGAAATTGGCATAATTGTTGCAATCATAACCTAGTAGGTAATCGGTTGTTGTACCTAGTGTTTATTGACTTCATACTTATGTTATTTCGGATACAAATAAGCCCACTTGTTTATAATTCTTTATTTACATAGAGAGGCGTCCCAAACAATGTAAATAAAGTAATATAAACTTATGGTTCGGTGATTTACAATTTCTTTATTTAAATGAAAAGGCATCCCAATCCATTCAAATAAGGACATTATAAATCATCCTACTTAAGAATTCCCGACACAACATTCATACTTAGCCGGTGAGTTACAAGGTAGTGTATTACGAGATGATACTGGTGTTCCAAAAGTACGAAATGAATATTCATACTCATCTTCGGAGATGGAGAGTAAGATAATCGGGGGAAATTGACGTAGTGTTCAAAATAGTTGGTGAGTACATGGTTAACGTTCATAAGATGAGAATCTTTATAAGCTAGTTAACATGGCAATTATCATATCAATCCTCCTATTGTAAGTCCCGCCCATACAAGACTTGTAATACTTAGATTCATATATAATTCCATATAACAAAACTGTGACAGGTTTTGATATCATATGAAATGATATTTAAGGCGATGAAATAGTCTTAGAGACCATTGTATAACTTACAATGTCTAGGAAGTGAATTAGACCATTGTGTAACTCACAATGTCTGAGAAATGATAGAGAGATCATTGTGTAACTTCACAATGTTTTGAGAAATAAATGAGTCCACTGTTTCATTTACAGTGTCTGGGATGTAATTGAGACCACTGTAGGACTTACAGTGTCTAAGAATGTAATAGAGACCATTGTATAAATTACAATGTCTGGGAAATAGGAAAGACCATTTTAATTAGTTACAAATGTCTTGGAGAAAATTTCGTAATCTCAAAATGCACGAGTAGATAAATATGGTTGTGCCGTAATGCTTTAGAATAGGCATACGAAGATATGTTTAGTCCAACGTTTATATAGAGTGATCGAAAGTATGTCGAGTGTGTATATATCAATATACTAGTATGTTCATGTAGTATAAGATGCATAAAAGTCACATAATCGTCTGGAGGTTGGAAGGCACGGAGAGCGAAAGGCTATAAAATGTTTTTGTGGAAAATCAGTTATAGTTTAGGTCTCAATTAGACCCATTTCTCTATAACTATAGCTCTGATACTAATCTGTAACACCCCCAATTTCGTGACACGCAAGCGGAATTCAAACTGGGTGTTACTTCATGGCACAACAGTTATAACAATAGAAAACGAACTTTAATTGAGTCGTTTTAAAAGATTTATCATTCGATTTATATAAATATCAGAGTTTACAAAATGAGGTCCCAGATGATTCCATGTTAACAAATTACATTAAATGAGTTTTCGAATGATAATAAAATTTATAGCCTTCTTGAGTATCTGTGCTCCTCCGTGCCAGCCTCTTTCATTATGGACCTGAAATACATGCTTAAAGTGTCAACACAAAGGTTGGTGAGTTCATAGAGTTTGTGGAAATAGTTGTGGAAACCTTGTAAAATTATCGTGACAAGTATAGGTAAATACTAAATGTAGTTCTTAAAACTTTCGAGTGTATGACTATTGTACTAAATACAATATCACATATAGTAGTGTTTCTGCTACTCGTAATTTGGACCAAGTCCTGTTTGTCTCGTAGTTGGACCAAGTCCTGGTTGTTTCGTTTGCTTGCTCTAACTGAGTCGACTTAATGGTTGCATTAATCCCATAGATTTAATCATAATATTCGTACTCACTACGCATAGTGCTTAATGGTTCTTGATATAGAAACTCTAAGTATGGCAATAATGTTATTTAGCATAAATAAACATTTAGTTCAGATACAACACATAGTTAGCAAATAATCGAAATTGAAATTAAAAGTAGTTGAGCATGTATCTCCCCCAAAGAGTTTATAAAACAAGTATAAAAACGGGGCTATGACTCACCGTGAGTTGGATGATGTTTAAGGATATAATGAAATCGTTGGATTAGCCGGGAAAACCTCTACGTGCAACAATTTTTGGCTTTCTAATGAAAGGAAATTAAGAACAAGGATTAGGACTAGAACTAGGATCTCTAGCTTCCAATCTTTTATCCATCTTGCTAACCCTTGCTAGGATTGATATAACTTTGTAAGAACCTTATGAATTCAGGCCCTAATCACCTTGTGTAGCTAGTAAATCAACCATGGAATCACCAACTAAACACTAGTTTCATGTAGAGGTTAACTAGGCCTTCAACTTCTATGTGTAACTTGTTGCTTGAAAATCAAAGTATCATGGTGTTAGAGATTGATGTTGGTTCATTTATGGAGAGAAAGAGCAAGATTAGAATGAGTTTCTAAGTCAAGAATAAAGTATATGTAGACTAATTAGTCAAAGGAGGTGTAAAATGGAGACTTTAGGGTATTTTGTTATCTTAATCAAGTGTATATACACATGTAATCATCCAAGGCACTATCTTATCATCAAGACTTTAAGTAAGTCGTCCTAAATGAGATAGGGTGACTAGATTCATCATTCTTGGTATTATCTAGCTTACGGAGTGAGTTTTGGCTCCGTTAATCGCTAACTGTAAGCCGTTAAGTCACGAAACGTAAAACAGGGTATCGAAAAAATATGAAACTTGTAGGATTGATTTAACTTATCATTATACTCCATAACAAAATATAAAATGAGTGGTAAGTTTCATTGGGTTGCTTAAACGCTGTTAAAACTGGAAATCGTAAGCTGAAAACGCGTAATTCGCGTAAAACGCTGAACTGGAAAACGTAAAATTCCAAAATTCCTGAGAATGTTATGGAAGGTGAAAAACTTACATTTCTCTTGTTTTTGATTTTGTGGGGACATATCGGGATGCCTAAATGACGTTTAAACCTTAAAGTAATTCTCGGACACGGTTTTGTGATTTTTGCAGAAATAATCCGACGAGTGTCAAACTCTCAGATTATCATTAAAATAATTTAACCTATTTATTTACTTGCATTGTCATTTACTTTTATAAGTTTAATCAATCTCTTTATAAAACCCCCTTTTAAACGTGACAGTAGACTTAGATAGATTCCACACTCATAGCTCTTGGGATGACCTCGGCTTTACCATCTAGCTATACCTCACACGACCGGGTACACTGCCCGATAGTGCATTAGGTAGACCTTAGGTAAACAAGAAACTTATAAATATTAAAACCTGGTCGGTAAAACCTGCATCAAGTTTTTGGCGCCGTTGCCAGGGAGCTATTAGGATTTTATTTAAGTTTGCAATTTTTGTTTTATTTTCACTTTCTCATGATCAATTTTAAGTTTCGGGTTCCATGGAAGAAGTTGACATTGACACCCTCACGCTTGAGGAATATTTGGCTCTTACGTGAAAAGAGCAAGGGCCTGGTTTGGTTAGGCCTGCCATTGGGAATGACGTGCAGTTTGAAATCAAGAATCAATTCATATGGGAACTGCGAAAAGACCCATTTTCGGGAAGCAAGACGGAAGATGCTCACGAGCACATTGACAATGTTCTTTACATTGTTAGTTTGTTCAACAATCCAGGAGTATCTCATGATGCGATAATGCTTAGAGTATTCCCTATGACATTAACCGGAGGAGCGAAAAGATGGATCGATAGGTTACCAGCAGGTATAGTTAACACTTGGGCTCTCCTGAAGAAGCATTTCATCCAAAGATATTGCCCTCCTTCAAGGATGACAAAGCAGCTTGAAGATGTTCACAACTTCAAGCAAGATGGAGATGAAACATTGTACCAAGCCTGGGATAGGTACAATGACCTTTTGTACAAGTGCCCTACTCATGATCTCAATAAGCAGCAAATGGTCAACATTTTTTACAAAGGGATCAATATCTCCACTCACCAAATGTTAGATTCTCAGGGACCAATCCCTGGAATGACTCCAGCTCAAGCCTTAAAGGCTATTGAAGACATGGCGGACCACTCTCAAAAGAAGCATGAAGGTGGAAATAGTAGGAGCATTGCTGGGATTCTAATGGGATAACCCTCATCACCAACAAACTCGAAAGCTTGGGGCGTGACATGAAGAAGCTCAAGGAGAATGTTCACGCTATTCAAGTTGGTTGCGAGGTTTGTGAAGGACCACATTTGGCTAGAGATTGTCCTTTGAAAGAAGGCGATGGAAAGACTGAATAGGTGAAATACGGGGAAGGTAGACCATTCCAATGTAACGGTTATCGTCCGGGACCACCTGGATACAATCGGCCACCCTTTGGAGAAAGAAGATCTAGCCTCGAAGATACGATCAAAAAATATCTTGAAGAATCAAAAATGAAACAGGAAGAGCAAAATCAATGGCTGAAAATTTTTCAAGAGGCCACCAACAAAAGCCTTATGAGTCATGTTGAAACCCTCAAAAACCTTGAAGCTAAGATTGAAGTCTTGACAAACGATGCCAAGAAACGAAATCAACAAGCTAAGGTTTGCATGGCTATACAAAAGATCAATGAATCTCCCAAGACGGAATCTGATCATGAGGAGACGAATTTCACAAAGGAAGATGCCACCCACAATGAAGAACTCAAGATTGTTACGACTTGTCCACCTAATAGACAAGATCACAGCCAACCAAAATGTCCGATTACACTTGAAACAAAGCACCATTGGTGCATTGCCATCCCGGTGGAAAATCGGAAGTCCTACGATCTATGGTCATCATGTGATCCCAATATGAAGCTTTTGTGACGGGGGCGGTGACAAAGAAAGGCTACGTGGAAATAGACATTTATGGAGTTCAACTTTCGATCAATTCCGAAAAAGTTTAAAATGGAGAGGTACAATATCTTTTGATGAATGGGTATTGATTGTCTATGGAAGAGTTGATGGGGATAGAAAAATGGAGTTATGGGAAGAAGTTAATCAAAGTCAGAATGGCGACCATTTCCTTAACAATGAAACCAAAAACGATCATGGTATTGATGAACAAGCTATAATCAGTGGTAAGGAAAGCAGCAAGGAGCATTGGTGCGAGAAGGTCAGCATACATCAAGATGATGGCATATCATTTTGGGCATCATGTGATCCACATGATGACAGAATTGGGAATATGTGTTACTATTGGACATCCACTAACAATAGTGAACGGTGTGAATTACCATGGGTTAAAGGAATAACTTTTAATGACTGGATGAAAATTAAGTATGGTACAACCGACCCTTTGACTAAGGAAAAGATTTGGAAGGAATACTCGAAAAGTATGGATGACGAAGAGCACAAGGATTCTAATACAGAAAATGAGGAAGGCTGCCAGATGAGGCCGAATGAGGATAGAGACCGACAAATTCTCGACTTAATTGAAGAAAGGCTTGATGACAATTGGTACAAAGACACGAAATCCGATGATGATGATCTCGAAAGAATGGTGGATTACCTTGAGTTACAAGGATACAATGGGTTTACTAACATGGATGATGAGGCATATGAGCAACAGAGATGTAAATTGCTCGGGATACCCTACAAGAAACCACCACCTATCCTCATGGAAATATTTGAGGTAGTTAGATATTCAGTGGGACCAGACGAAAACTTCACCAAGATAGAAAGCATCGACAAAAATGAACTCTTACGTACCTCTACGAATGTCACCTGGATAAGACAACACCTAATGAAAGAAATCGACGAGCGTGGGCAAGTCCATCATCAACCCACTTGAATGGCATGGCAGTGAGTCTAACTTAAAGACTCGATAATAAACAAAAGTGCTCTTTCGGGAGACAACCCGAATTATCCTTTTCTTTTCGTTTTCCTTTTATTTTGTTGGTTTGATATGTTTTGTATTTATAATTTGCAGGTTCTAAAGGAAGCTTTGCGTTGGGGACCATATCTTTGGACTTTTGCCCCAAGAAAATCCCCCAGGACTCAGCTACGGCGTAGCCCCTTTCATAACTATGCCGTAGCAACCCCCAGGTGTCAGTCTGCTTTTTTTAGCAACTATGGCGTAGCACCACATTTCAGCTACGCCGTAGCTTCCTCCTGTACCTAGTAATTTTTAATACAAATCATATTTTAAACTTGTATTAGTTTTTTTTTAAAATGAACTTTGTGGGTGTGTTCCCTGTAAACCCTCACGAGACTTCACTCGTAGTGGTTTAAAAGGCTTGTTGCATACGCTAAATGCAATCGTGATTCCTACGAAAGTGAGTTTGGTTTTTTATTTTTCTTTTTAGATTTTATGCTTTTAATAGTTGTGTGATTTCAAGGATTTGAAGTTTGCTCATTAGGCGAAGCGAAGGCACGTTTTTCAACATGATCCTTCTATCATTTTTTAACCCATGTATCACACGGGCACATAAACTAGTTACAAAATCTTAACAGCCTACTCCCTACCAAGACTCCAGAAGAAACTACAAACAGTCAAATCACTACATAAGGCTCTTTAGGATTCCGTTAACAAACTGATTATCTCATTGTTTCACAGAGACTCTGTTTTTTGGTGCTCGGATATAGATCACCTAAATCTGACTATCTCAATATTTTAGGCTTACATAATCGGTTCAATGGTAACCTTATTTAAAACCGATCATCTACTTACTCCAACACTTGTAATCTATTTAAAATATGGCAGACCCAGGGGAAGAAGGGGAGGGGGAGGCGGCGCCGGGGGGGGGGGGGGGGGGGAGGGGGGGTGTTCCTGTGAAGCACATGGATTTTTGCAACGTGGTGTAAACTTATCTCAAAAATCCTGATTTCTCTCCGCAACAAACCTGGTCCCAACATTTTATATTACACTAGTTATAATGCCCGCGCACGCGTGGGTTTTTTTTTTTTTTTTTTTTTTTTTTTTTTTTTTTTTTTTTTTTTTGAATAATATATTTTGACCAATTGTAATTTAAATTCCAACATAAATTGGTTAATGTGGGTCATGTTAAAAACGTATTTGCTATAATGTATCTACTTTCAAATAATCTGATACGAAACATGATAAATGGTTTGAGTGTCTCAAACTGTACAAAAGTAATCAAATATATTTTCTAAATGCATATATCTATTAGACTGTATTATTATTGTAATTTTTGTAACATTTACTGTAATTATCTTGTTTGATGTGGGACTTTTATTTCTCAAGAGGGGAATTTTCATCGTAGAAATCTGTATTGCTTTTGAAATGTTTCTTTTTCTTCGTCTAGTTGACCTATTCTTTATGAGTTTTTTGCTGGCCAGTTATAATCTTATAGAATCAATAAAATTTATGAATATAGCATATGATGACAGATAGTTTTGTTTATGAAAAGCTTATATTGAGTCACACCTTTTCAATTCCTACTGGAGGTTCTTGACAACAATTGTGTTGGTCAACTTTGACACTTCCAAAGCCTCTTTTGCTTGTTGTTAACCCTTTCCTCTTGCTCTATTTTTACTCTCATCAAGTCTTCTACAACATCTTCAAAATCATCTCCTTCCTTCTCCAATTCTTCCTATATGTGTTTCGAACTTGGTGATTGTATCCAGAGACTGCTGAAGTTTCATAGCGTGATTCACGATCTTTTCCTCCAATCTTTTAACTTGAAGCTCATATTGTCTAATTGTAGGCAAGACTTTGAGTATTCACTTTCAGTATTTATCTAAGGCTCATCTAACCTTGCAAACATATCATGCTTTCCCTGCAGTAAAAACTTATAATCTATCAATATCAGCATGATCATTTTTTAAATATGTTGTGTGCAAGATTTAAGAACCCGACTAAATATTTTTCAAATATCATGAAGAATGACCCATTACTCAGGCAACCAATAGAAGGTATTGCTAAGGGTGGAGCTGAGATACTGTCAACAGTATTTTCCCCTGTTCCGGTCATGAAACAAATCAAAATATGGCAATTCTTGATAAAATTTAAAAAGCAATCACAACAAAATATTTAAAAAAAAAAAGAAAAAAGAAAAAAAAAACGCCTATGTGCTTTTTTCAGTTTAAAAGTCATTGCAATACATTACACGGTGGGATTGCTTATACAAACCATGATGAGTCTATATTCTGGGTGTCATAAGAGCTTAAGTGTTACATGTAGTGGGATGCACCCTTCTCCAATAGCAGCCAGAATTGTGCTAAACTTATTATCTGCTAAAACCATGACGGATACTTCCTTTGCACCGTGCCCAAAAAGTCCAAGACATCCAAAAATCAATAAAAACATGTACTAAATAGTGCTATATCTAGCAGTAAACTGACAAATGGAAAAATCAAACATATTAGATGGCCTTTATTTCGATGAGTGCAAAAAGGGAGAACAACTATGAAACTAACATTGCAGTGACTCGTGAAACAATGTTCCCATAAGCATTCGAAGTTTTGTAAGGGATGCTTACGCTTCACCAAAAAAGGTCAGATAATGGCCCTGATGGAACAAATTGGTTGCTCCGCCGCCACACCACCCTTATTATACTCCTCCCAGATCTATGTTGATAAGATTGCTCCTACAGAAGTTGCTACATTCATCACGAACATTGGAACCTGCACTTTCATTTCAAAAATATTGTACAATTAAAATTCAATGGAAAATAAAACAATATTAGCCATTTTCTCAATAACACTTACACATGAATACATTTGATCTTCAAATTCTTTAAGTAGCTTTATGTTATAATTAGTAGACCCAAATCTTAATGCAAAGCGCCTTTTAAAATTACTTTTGTGCACAAAATTCAGAAATAAAAAAACCTTTAGAAAGCACTTTTCTGCTTAAATATTCAGCAGCCAAACAATCCTTTACAATCAATTTTCTGCACAAAACATAAGCAACCAAACAGACATTTGAAGATCATTTAATTGCATAAAAGAGATAGAAGCCAAACTGCCCTGTTAAATCACTTTTATGCATAAAATTTCAGCAACCAAGCAGCTTAAGGTTCAGTTTACTATATAAAAAAGTCGCGTTACTATTACGCCGACCGAACACATCTATCTAGTTACGATGCTACCTCATTTGAAGATCATTGTTTTGCAACTTTTGCACATTGTTTCGTTTACATGTTTTATTTCGTTTGCATGTTTTTTTTCAGTGTATTCGTAATGAGAAATCACTTATAAATAAACCGCTTCCTTCCTCTTATGAATTCCCTCCATCCTTCTATGAACCCCCGCGAAGTATTACAAATTTATTCTTATGGATTATTTGTTCCAAGTAGGTGGCAGTTACAGCTCAAGTTTCAGCCACAAATTCGTGTACTTAACCGCGTTATAAAGTCAATAAAGAATCTAATGATTGAACAAAAACTTCAAACAGATTAATGGTCCAACAGTTTTGTCTCTTGCTTCTGTCATTCAAATAATATCTCCAACTGAGAAATTTTTTAACTTTCCGTTCATAAATTACAACAACATGCAGTAATATCTATGCCTAAATATGTCTATGAGCTCTTCCAATAAATCACATGTTAACTAAAAGCCAGTTACCATAAGCCGATTCTAATCTACTTGTACGGGCATAACAATGGTTGATCTTCTTAACATCTTCATTGACTACATTTCCCAAAACTCAAGAATAGCTCGAGTTGGAGTTAATAGCCAAACTTCATGTCTTTATGCAACCCAAAAGGGCGAAAAATGTAAACAGCAACATTACCTTGAATGTCATCATGTTGAATACAGTGATAGCCAACGGTGTTTGGGAATTACTCATTTAATTATATACCGTGATACATACATGCCAAAAATTACAGTAAATATGATTATTCATCGTGAACTAATCAGGTTCAACGTTACTAAATCAAACTAATTAGAGCTTCTAATTACCTAAGCTCTATAAATCCTTAAATAGTCAGATTTTCCAAACACTTATACAACTAAGTATAACTGAGTATTGTTGCAACATTTAACACAACCTCCTCCATTAATTTAATACAACTACCTATATGAAATTAAGTTTTGTTACATTAATAAAAAAAGAAAATCGAAACACAACCTCCTCCATCATGGAGAAGTGACACTTACATGTATACCAAAAGGTAGTGCACCCTTTATGTGTAGCCAAGAGATTGACCCGCTCAAATATGGTCTAAATATCGTTGTGGGTGTAGACACAAACCATCCAATTGATTACACATATACGCACTACATTGCATGTTGTTACTTCTTGTGATTCTTAGTGACTACTTAGAACAACTATTGACACTACACAGTTTGGTTAACAGCATCATGTGGTTTAGCGTCCTATCCGTATCACAGCACCACACGTGTTCTTAATGACTGCTTTGAACGACTATTCAAACTGAAAATTTTACATGTATGTCATTACGTCGGTCCTTTATGGCTACCTTCAACAGCCATACAAACTACAAATTTTGATTATGTACATCTCTTAGTGTTTAATTGACATCACCCTCTTTGCTACAAAGCTTTGTAATGTTAGACCTTATTGCTAGTCTGCTACAAAGGTGAAACAACTACTTTCTTTTAGACCGTTTGTTAACACCCATTGTGTTATTAATGGCAACACCCTCTCTGACACATAGGTAAAACAACAGCTACTTACTTTTGGACTGTTGGATACCCATAGTGTATTAGTGACAGCACCCCCTGCTACAAAGCTTTTGGCCTTAAAAGCTGACTTTCTAATCAAGCATATAACAGGACAACTGCATGAACGACTACAAAGCAAGGTGATAATTTTTTTGCTGTGTTCGCACCATATACTCCTAATGGGACGTTAACTGTCATACCTAGTCACATGTGGCCAATACTTTTGAAGTTAGGGGTTGTCGTTTATGGTTTTTTGCAAAGGCAATTTAGGCTATAGCGCCAGGGAAGCCACAACTGCGGGTGGGCAATTGTACTTTTTTTGTCACACTGATATACCTGTTATCTAAAGACCAAGTAACCCTTTTTCCAATAGGAAAACGGGTAAAGCATTAATGAAACAATTTTCAGATACTTAAAAACATCATCCAATGAACCATTAAAACAATTATGCAAGCACTTCTATGTCAAACTGTAATCTTGTTTTCACACAATAGCACATGATACATTTCATTTTCATATACTTCTACGTTGAACCATAATATTGTATTCATAAAGAGTTTTAAATAACTTTATAAAGTGAATCACATTATTATTGTAATAGCGTAGCGACTAAAATCATAGTGAAAGTTTACCAATATCTTCTTAAAAATTGTAAAGGCTTTAAAGCAGATACAGAAAGAAAAAGGAACAAATGATACTTACCACAATATCAACCGGTGGCGATTGCAAGATTAGTGGCATAAGTTGCAGATATATTTGCGAGACCGAGAACCTTCCGGTGTTGCACAATGATCCAATTCCTCCCCCCCACAAATAGCTAATCAACAAAAAAAAAATTTGAAAACTTCATTACAACCTCCTCTTTGGATTGTTTAAACGCTTTGCTTACAACATTAATTAAAACATCACATTTACACTCACACGGTTCAACAAACTGATAAAAGGAACCACAAAAATTAAAGCATCAACATGTAAAAGCCACAAAACCTTAAACAATCTAATGCGACTAGTAAATAACAAATAAAACCATTGATAATCTTTATGGATAGATAACCTTGTAATCTCACCAGTCACCACACACCTGAAAGTGTCCCTCGATAGTAGTCCTAAGCTGCAACATACCAATAAAATACAATTTTTTTAGCAAATTCATCAATATTGAAAGTATTATTGCACAGTGTTGTATAAGGAAGATACACTATCAAAATTATCATTAGCACCAAATCCCCAAAAATTTTCCCTCCAGATTGAAACAAAATTAACAGAAAAATCGCAAACCCTTTTAAAATAGTAAAAGCCCTATATCGATTTCAAACAAAATCAAGACATTAGACAATAAAAATCATGGCCATTAAAAGAGTTTTTGTTCTTCCTTAAATAAATCGTCATCGGAAGCACTGCAACAACAATTAAATTAAAACATATTTCTTCAATTTGAAAGGGGTATTTCTTGAACATTGACCAAAAAATATCCTATTATATTAATATACGCTACCATGAAACATTTTCCTCTGCACAACCATGAATAAAACTCTAGTGATAACCTGTTTAATAACCAATACCAAACTGCTCCTTTAAAAGAAATTTAGCAGCTTTTGAACTTATGAAACAATTCTTTCTTGCACACAATGATCAATAAGATCGAAACACCATTTATTTGTGATTAATCATCATACTTCGAATCCCACAACCCATATACAAAATTACAAAAAGTATTGGGCTTGAATTCACACATTCTAGCATTTTATCAAACTTTATATTAAAACCACTTGTAATCTCAGTTAAATCATCCATATAGCTTGATATAGTATACCCTTTCAAGGTATACAAATCACTACCATAGTACTAGAGTAGGCAATCATCTATTACCCATAGTTTAGACTTATATGAGCACAACCCTTTTGATACAACTACAAAGACATATGGCGAGAAAGACGTTGTTCTAACCTTTGTCAAGCACAGAGCGCTCTGTTATGTATCTATCGGCAAGTATAGCTTTGGAAGCTAAAGCACCATTAGAGATTTTGACCCCCTGATGAAGTTCACACTGCTCACATAGTCCACGAAGAATGGAAATTGTGTCTTTGACAGACGGTGGATCTCAGAATTCTTGTTAAAACCAATGCTCAGCCTAGGTGAATGATTTGATCACATGTTCGAAAATATATGAATGGATGTGTGATTCAACCAATTTTCAAATTCAAAATAATCAACAATTGGGTAAACGTCTCATATGAGAACCGTGAATATAAACACTCGATAAAAGAATTGAGTTTTTAACATGCTTGGCTGATTTATCTTGTTCTTATTATATCAAGTTTTTATCATAATCAAACAAAGATATACATATGGCTTCCCCAAATCATCTTAATGGATTGATGTGTTATTTTTTAAAGAACAATGATCCATATGGTACAATTACCACTAAGTCATCAGTTAAAACCTAATAATGCTTGGTAACAAAAATCAATTAGTGGAAGAGTAACATACCTGGACAAGAAAGTATATCATTTGATCAATCAATCTATAAACACGACATCAATTCTCAAAAGCTGTAATCTTAGATAAACAAACCCACAAACCTTAATAAAAATCAATAATCTCCTACATGGTACACGAAATTTAATCAATTGATCAAGTCACCAAAACTGAAGTATAGGTTCGAGTTTCAAGAACCCTAATTTTGGGTCTCTTTAATAATCGAAACAGGATAATGATTCAATCAATTTGACTAAAGAATTATGAATCCAATTTTTTGGTACATCGATTTGGGGTTATGTGAAGTAGAAGTAGAAAATCGATTTTAAGATTTAGGGTTAGGATCCAGTGAATCTGATTTAAGTTTTGTTCCTGGGTAATTATGTTTTCTTTGTTAATTTTAAATTACATAATAAACCCTTCAGTATTTTTAGTTACCCCGCTTTCACAAAGTTTTTAATCTTTCATTTTTTGACACATATTTTTTGGCAGTTTTTTCTTTTTAGAAAACGAATTTACAAACACTTGCCAAATAAGGGATTATTTAAGTTTTTTTAATTGTAAAAACTTAAGAAAAATAAATAATTATTAAAAAAATATTACCAAATAAGGTATGAATCTATTTTTTTGAAATGAAAAATTCCCAATAAGGGTTTTGTTTTATTAGGAAAAAGATGTCTTATTTGGTTAGTCCATTATTTATGTCAAACAAAATTTGTGCACCTGGTCTATATGCCTTGGTCCACACTCGACACAAACATATCCTGTAATCTACTACCAATCTCACTACACTTATATACCTAAATTTCAAACCCTAATGCTCTTTAAACACCAATTTCATAAGAAAAAGAGTAAATTGCAAAAACCATCCATGTGGATTGGTCAGGTTGCAGCCGCAGAGCCTACAACTTTGAAAGTGCATATGCAATCCTTGTGAGGAACTTTAGTTTGCAATTATCGTCCCTAGCATGAGTACATATTAACTTTGTAAGTGCGAATGATTGCACACCACTTTCAAAGTTACACCTGAGTTTGCAATTTGGCCAAACTACAAGGAGGTTTTTTTGCAATTTACTCTAATTAAATGTTTGGATTAACTTATAAGAGTATCTAATAAGTTGACAAGATATGAATGTTAAATCAGGTATGACTGAGGGTAATATTGTAATTTGAAATGCACCATGTTATTTAAGCCCCCTAAAAAGTCACACTTTTAAGGCTTAACAAAAACCCCTTACCCATGTATGGGTATGTTTGGTGAAAAGTGCTGGGGCGGGGGCTGGGGCTTGGCTTGGGCTTATATTGCTTTTACGTGATAATCCTTTATATTTTGGAGGGTATTTAAGTAATTTGACTAGCTATAAGCACTTATACGCCTCTTTCAATGGGTTTGGGCTTATGGCTTATAAAAAGGCTCTACAAACCCGTGCGACAAACTAGACTTATTTTATAAACCAAGTTTAAGTCTCCATAAGCCCTCTCCCAAACACAACCTATCATAGCCAAACACTTAGGGTGTGTTTGTTTCATTAAGATGTTTTAGGTCTGAATCTGACTACCACATCTTACCAGTAAGAGGTGGCTAGAAAGTTGGTGTGTTTGTTTCATTAAGATGTTTTAGGTCTCAATCTGACTACCACATCTTACCGGTAAGAGGTGGCTAGAAAATCTAAATTTGAACGAAATAATGTTGTTTGTTTTTGTATAATTGTCCGAATGATTTTAAGTGCTCGTTTCTGCAATTTATTTAAGTAACTTATGTAAATATGAAACAAAACTTTTTATCATAAATATAACATAGTTAATAAACCATCAAATATATTATATTAACACGAGTCTTCAATCTCTTATTGAGTAAGAGGAAGTAAGACAAGTCCTACATCTCTTACTGAGTAAGATGTTATATGTCTAATTGGGTCTGACTCAAAAGAAAAAAACAAGCAAGCAAAACGTCTGCCCATCTCTTACTGGTAAGAGTAAGAGGGCTAGTAAGATTTTTTAAAAAAAACAAACACACCCTTAATATGAGCTAACATCAAAAGGAATGAGTGAAACCATGGTTGTTAAAATCGTGATCCTGATCGTAGGATCGTACGATCTTACGATCCTACATATAAAAAAGGAGCAGGATCTTAGCAGGATCTTAATTTAATCAGGATCGGTCTAGGATCGTAGGATTGCACGCATGATCGTATGATCGTAAACGATCCGATCCTACTACAAGCCCATGTTTTTATCTCAAGCGGAGCAAGAACGGTGTAGGATCGTAGGATCGCACAGAGGATTGTAGGATCGTAAATGATCCGATTCTACTAGAAGTTCATGTTTCTTATTGTTTTTGCATTTATCATCCATTTAGATTCGTTTATCATATAAAATATTATATAGAAGTATAAAACTACAACACTTATACAATAATATATATATTTTCATAGGATCTTACGATCCCGATCCGATTCTACGATTACGATCTTGTGAAGCTGAAAACAATCATAGGTAGGATCCCGATCCTGACAACCTTGAGTAAAACCATTCATTATTTATTGATTAGCCCAGCCCAAAAAGAGGTCCATATTTCGACCCAAACGATACCGTTTGATCATATCATCATTTACAAACAACAAAACCTGGTCATTTTGCCTAACAAACCAATGTTTACAAAAATGAGCTTCCTACAAAAAGCAATCAGGTCATCATCATCATCAATTCGTTTGATCCTGAATGCTAATCAAAATCAACGGCTCAGATCTCTCCGTCAATTCTCAACGGAATCTTCACCGCCACCCTCTAATGACTCCACTACTAAACCTCTTTTTGAATCACCATCAGCTGGTACTTTTTTTTTTTTTTTTTTTTTTTTCTTCTAATAATATATCATCATTGCGTATACTTAAGCTAAGTGTTTGACTAAGATTGTGTTTGGGAGAGGGCTTATAAGGGCTTATGGGGACCTAAACTTCTAGAATAAGCCGGTTTATAAAATAAGTCTTGTTTGTGGCATGATTTTATAGAGCCTTTTATAAGCCATAGAACGGTACCCGCACAATGCGGCGGCGGGTACCGTGTGATTATATTTTGCGTTATTTTGTTATACGTTTAGTTGTCTTCACGCTTTATAAGTAGAGATATTAGAGATGGTTAAGCCAAATAATTTTAGTTTGAACAACCAACCGCTTCCTAACAAACTTTATAACCAGCTTGCTTCCTGACAATAATTTTGAAATCTTTCTATAATAAGCAAGAAAAAAGTCTGAATTTTAAGTCTTTCTAATTATAGAATAGTCTCAAATGCTTTATAATGTAGTATAGATAAGCCTCCATAAGCCTAAGTCCATTGAAAGAGGCTTATGGGGGCTTATAGCTACGCAAAAGCTGGAAATATATCTAATTTAATTTGATGTATTTTTATGCGATTTTACATTAATAAGCTTCAGCTTCAACTAATTCGCCAAACGACTTTATAAAAATATAAGCCCCAGCTCCAGCCCAACCCATTTCGCCAAACATAGGGTATGTTTGGCACTAGTAATCGCAGGAGCTTTTTTCTACATGCTCCTTCAACTAGCATTCCATTTAGTAACTTATTTTTTTTACATGCTCCTTCAAGCTATGTCAGCCAAACGAGACTTATTTTTAATGGTAGCTTATTTTTCTAAAAAATATAAGCTCATGCTATGATAAGCTCTGATAAGTTCGCGCGCCAAACATGCCCATACTCTATAGGGTAAGGGGTTTTTGATAAGCCTTAAAAGTGTGACTTTTTAGGGGGCTTATATAACATGGTGCATTACAAATTGCAATTTTAACTTCAGTTATACCTAATTTAACATTCATATCTTGTCAACTTATTAGACACTCTTATAAGTTAATCCAAACACTTAATTAGAGTAAATTGCAAAAAAAAAAAAAAAAAACCTCCTTGTGGTTTGGCCAAATTGCAAATGCAGGTGTAACTTTGTAAGTGGCGTGCAATCATTTGCACTTACAAAGTTAATATGTACTCATGCTAGGGTCGATAATGTACACAGTTCCTCACAAGGATTGCATATCCACTTTCAGAGCTGTAGGCTCTGCAACTGCAAAGGGACCAATCCACATGGATGGTTTTTGCAATTTACTCTTTTTCTTATGAAATTGGTGTTTAAAGAACATTATAGGGTTTGAAATGTAGGTATATAAGTGTAGTGATATTGGTAGTAGCTTACAGGAGGTGTTTGCGCAGACTGAGGCCTATAGAGTATAGACCAGGTACACACGTTTTGTTTGGCATAAATAATGGACTAATCAAATTAGACATGTAACATAAAATGTTGGGACGAGGTTCATTGCGGAGAAATCAGGATTTTTGACAAAAGTTTACACTAGGCTGCAAAAATCCATGTGCTTCACAGGAACCTCCCTTGGGTCTTCCCCTGTTTGAAATAGATTACGGTTCTAAATAAAGTTACCATTGAATCGATTATTTGAGCCTAAAATATTGAGATAGTCAGATTTAGGTGTTCTGTATCCGAGCGCCAAAAAACGGAGACTCTGCAAAACAATGAGATAATCAGTTTGTTAATGGAATCCTAAAGAGCCTTAGGTAGTGATTTGACTGTTTGTAGATTCTTCTGGAGTCTTGGTAGGGAGTAGGTTGTTAATATTTTATAACTAGTTTAAGTGCCCGTGTATGGATACCAATAGTTAGTTGATTGAATGAACGGGTTTTTGAAATTTTGATATAGGTTTTTTCACTTGGGCTTATCCATTATATTTCAAAGATTATATGGTCTGATTAATAGTCACGGTGATACTAATATAATTTGTTTAAATGCCATACTAAATCATTACATGGTTCATATCATATGACTGAATCACATGCAATTGATTACTTCATAACTACATATCACATGTATAGTAGGGATTGAAATGATATGAATTCGTAGCTGTGATAGTAAATAATATATTTTTGCCATCCTCGGAAGGAATTCGGCTACGAAGGCAGGCGAGTTTATTTAGAAATAAAATGAATAGATGCACCGTATGCAAATTAGATATAACCACCAAATAGTAAAATGGATCCCTGTTAAAT
The DNA here is from genome assembly GCA_030686995.1 of Artemisia argyi. Lineage (NCBI taxonomy): Eukaryota > Viridiplantae > Streptophyta > Magnoliopsida > Asterales > Asteraceae > Artemisia > Artemisia argyi. The sequence continues at coordinate 6,559 of JARVZY010006740.1, read as the reverse complement.
TGCTGTTCGTGACTTTTTGAGAAACATGGTGACGGTGGTTATGATGTTAATCGGTATGATGTATGGTGGATAGTGAAGGGGTGAAAGAGGTGGTATTGAAGGGGTTTATTAAATGTGTAGGGCGGGATAGTTAAAAGTGAAATTGTGATATGGTTTTAAAAGCAACTTTAAAAACGTTTAAGAAGGGACTCTTCTAACTGTGGTTTTATTAAAGATAACTGAAAGGTCGGTTGCAAGTGGTATGAAACAGTGAGGCAACTATGTATTTTTTTAGTTAGAATTTGTGCCAGCAAAGTCATTTATCAGATTTGAAGTTATTATAGGTTTGATTGCTTTCTTTTTGGTTTTTATTTAATGACTTGATGTTCCTCAATCCTCATGATTGTGACACGTATGACTTGTTTATATTTGTTTTATCGATTCATGTGTTTATGTCAGTTTTCCTCTACGGGAAATTGGTTGGAATCACAAACAATACACTGAAAAGTGATGTTCTTAGTTTGTTAGAAGAATGCAATTTAACCACTGATGATCTTAAAGTTGATTACAACCCGTCATACTCACCAACCGGAATGTAAGTTTGCATCTTCATACTTGTGTGTAACATTCTATAAGTAGCTGTTCTATTGTCTTACAGATTAGCTGAAAACAGTTTTGTGATTGATTAAATTTTCGTTTTGGGTTGTTGAGCAGGTTGGCTCAGTTCTCTTCCAAGAGTGCTTATGATGCTGCTCTCAGGGCGGTCACTAGAAAAGGCCGCTTGTATCGATTGGAGAGGGTAATTCCTTTGCAAATATTACCTAAATTTGTAAATTAATAAGATTTCTCATGCTGAATGATTTTGTTTTCATATTGATGGCAGGCTGACCGTGCAAACTGGGATTATGTCCAGCCGTATGGTGGAAAATTTGTATGCACAAATCCTTCTTTTAGCTACTAGCATGTCTACAACAAAATCTAGATTATTTTATTGGAGCTTTGTTTTATCTTTCATTTTATGTTTACAAATAAATTCTTTGAGCTGTGAAAATTAATCTTAAATGTCCTCCTAATTTGCCTTATGTTCTTTTTGCTCATGAAATCTTCCCAGTTTTAAATGAATATTAACATATATGAGTGTGGCCTATGTTCAAGAATAGGTTGATATATTGTAGCCCTCTTAATAATTGAGGATATATGTGGGTTTATGAGTTTATCCTCTTTTGATTTAGATGTGGAGCTTCTGTGGAGCTTTTAGCAGCTATAGCTCACATAGATGCATTTACTCCAATGCCATACAGCCCGTGTTGGCCTGTTAGGAAGGAGCCAAATGGTGGAGCTCTTCTAATTGTGATTTGTTAGGGGGATTTCTAGGCATGAATGAGATTCCAAACTTGTCTGCATGAAGGAGAAGTAAAATAATGAGTCATTTTTTTCCGGTGCAACAAATTAAGCTGCCTTAGCATGACCTACAATTAGTGAATACCTAGTATTATAGATTTATAGGTAGAAAATTGAACATGTGGTTGGCTGGGAGACTTTGATCTAGAACAACCGTAAGCATTTAAAAACACATTAAGCAACTTTTGACCAGTTTAAGCAGTTTGACCTCTTTGATCGACTTCACTTTTACTTTAAGTTCATACATTTGACTGGCTTCTGCTTTAGCGGGTTAAAATGTTACCTTTATCTAGTAGGTCGCATGTTCTAGAAACGAGTATAGGTCAATATTCACAATCCTGTTTGTGGAGGATGTTCATTGAGATTGAGTAATTATTTTCCATGCAATGAATGATGGTCTTGGTTTATCTCGATCTCCATATTCTAACTACCTTCTCCTGTTTTTCCTTGTTTGAAATTAAGGTAGCGCATCTCCAGTCTAATGCACCTATTTAATATTATGAAGTAGTTAAGTAAAAACTAACCTGGCCTGATATGTATTCCATCGTATAAGCATTGAATGTATCTTTAAGACTTTAATTTGAACTCTCGTCTGACGAGTCTTTTGAACTCAATTAGCATCTGTCTTGCTGGTTAGTATTTCGTTGTGTGACAACCTATGTATATATAGTTAGTGATCGAAGGATTAGTGTTTAGGATATATTTAGAAATGTGGGTAGCAGGTATGCATTTTGTTTATTTTTTTATATAAAAAAATTTATACTCGCATATTTTTATCAATGATTCACTTTTTGCAGGTTTTATTGCAAGGAATTCCACCAAATGCTAACTTAGAAGATATCGAACGGTTCCTTGCTGGTTGTGAGTATGATCCATCCAATATCCGTCAGTTCTCCAGGTCAATGCTCAATTGCCTTAAACTCACCCTCCCTCTATTTGGCTTTTTTTAATCCAGCTCATGATTAATGCATTATAAAAAAAAAGTACGAGTAAGATTTTCTGTATCTAACAAAATATTATGTTTATTACTCTTGCAGGCAGGGACCTTCTGGGCCCAATAGGATGGCGCTTGTACGTTTTATCTCCCCAACCGCAGCCATGACTGCCATGATAACAAAAAACAGAGGCTTTTGTAACAATAACCAGATCTCGATGCATGTTCTCCAGTAATTCATTAACTCAGTGCTTCATAATCTAAGGTGGGGTAGTACTTTCAAGCTCACCAAACTCTTTTGATTTAGCTAGCTTACGTATTTATGTTTTAATCATGTCTTGAATATTGTTACATGTAGACAGTTATGCTCATCATTTTAGTACCCCTTTTTTGTTTTATGAATTTTATCTGTCGAATAATCAACCTAAAATGTCTTGTTAAGCAAAATAATGATATCAAATCAACTACAACGGTATTGGTGAAGCAACTTATAATATTGCTTTGGTGATTAAAGCTTTTATATTTTGATCTAGCTTCGTTTTAACTAGAAGCACTATACTGATGCACGTAACAATGGATCGGTTTTGGAATATCTGTTTTGCTATTTTGTCCTTAAACAAACAGGCTAATATTTAAAGTTTGTCTATTTGTAATTTTATATGAAGTATCTCTCCCTTGGAGCAATCTTTCTACTTTCGGTACCTCCCTCATACCCTGTCCGGCGGGACTGGGAATGTTTAAACCAACACATGTTGAATAGAACACAAACAATTATCCAACCAACCACCTCTTTATTCTTTTATAACTGCATATCTGTGCTGCATAATCAGTGAGATCTTTTAAGTTCAAAACATACAAAGTAAATAAATAAAGATACAAGTTTTACACACAGAAAACCTTAAAACACGCCTAACACCCTTTTTACACACTGATCTGAATAAACAAATGAAGGAAAAGACTTTAATAGCCTTAGAGTAAAATATATTTCCATTTGCGTTTCAGTCCTTGGTCTTTAGACGCGGGTACATCCATGTACTAATCTTTGAAAAAGTGTCCACTTTGCACCCTTTAACTTCTGTAAACATGGTAAACAAGCATAAACAAAACAACACAAAACAACTTTCCAAATATGCAAGATTAGTCTCTTTAGCTTATCCTTCCAATACAACAACCTAGATAGTTGGGAAAGTCGTCAAGAGTTTGCAATCCTTTAAAAAGAGAAAATTTTAAAAAGTCTAAAAAACCTATCATATAGTGCCACATGTCCCCCACCCACCTACTCCCTCCTTTTTTTATTAGTATTTTCGGTTAAGGGGTATAATGGTCATTTAACTCGTTTTTCTAATCCCACCTCAAACTTCAAACGTAAATAACGCTCAAACGATTTTTTTTTTTTTTTTTTTTTTTTTTTTTTTTTTTTTTTTTTTATAAAAAACCGATTTCATCATAATTTTTAGAATTTAATTCTCTTTAATTTGGTATGCATTATAATATATGAATTGGAATTTTTTTTTTCAACATTTTAAGTGGGTGTTGATTTTCTTGATAATTTTAGCTTTTTCGGCTCTAATTTTTTCTAGTTTAAAGGCCGACTTTTACAAAACTTAAAACACGAAAGTTATAGCTTCTTGGCCATTCTTTATCTAGAAATTTGAATCACTCAAATCCGATATGATATGAGTGAGATATCACACGTTAAAGATGACGTCTTAGTCATATTTAGTGCACACAAAGTGTTTGATAAAATGACTAAAAGAGATTTTTCATATAAAATACATTTAAATGCACTAATTGGTCAAGTTATTTTCAGTTTAACAAAACTATCAGTTTGTTATGTTAAATAGAATTGATGAACTCAAACATTTGATCAAATTGATGAACCTGAAAAAATTGATGAACCTGAAAAGAACTGTGATCAATTTGATTAACCTGAAAAAAGTGATCATTATATAAAAAAAATACAAGTAAAATTTGATGAACTTGAAAAGAACTTTGATCAATTTGATGAACATCTCTTAAATAAAATTGATGAACCTGAAAAAAGAACTTTTATCTCAATTTTATAAGTAAACTGATGAAACTACGATAACTGATGAGACTAAGATAACACAAGACAATAAATTGATGAACCTAAACACATAACACATGACAAATAAATTGATTAACCTAAACACATAACAAAGGCCAAATAAATTGATGAACCTAAACACATAACATAGGACAAATAAATTGATGAACCTAAACACATAACATTTTATTCATCAGTTACTTTAGTTCATCAATTTTTATTCATGAACATTAAAATTGATGAACCAAAGTAACTGATGAACAAAATGTTCATCAGTTACTCTGGTTCATTAATTACTTTGGTTCATCAATTTTTATGGTAACATTTTGTTAATCAGTTACTTTGGTTCATCAATTTTAATGTTCATGAATAAAAATTGATGAACAAAAGTAACTGATGAACAAAATGTCTTTTTAAAAAATCAGTTAATATGGTTCATCAGTTAAAAAAAAACTTTTTGATTCTTACATTAATAAAATGACTAAAGGTGCATTGTTGTACAAAAATTAGTGCATTTAACTCGATTTTAAGACAAAATCTAAGCTAAACATTTCATCAAACACGTTGTGTGCAACAAATATGAGTAAAACGTCATCTTTAACGTACGATATCTCACTCATATCATATTGGATTTGAGTGATTCAAATTTATGGGTAAAGAGTGAACCAAAATCTACGACTTTCATGTTTTAAATTTTTCACGATTCGGCATTTATGATGGTACAAAATAAGGTCGAAAATGCCCAAAAAATCAAGAAAATTAACACCCATTTCGTATGTAAAAAAAAAGTTTTGAATTTTTTAACAAAATTTATACCAAATTAAAGAGGATTAAATTTTAGAAATTATCGGTTTTTTTCTAAAAGTTTGTCGTTTAAGAGTTATATGCGTTTGAAATTCGAGGGTGAAAAAGAAAAAACGGGTTAAAAGACCAAAACGCCCTTTGACCGAAATTAATAAAAAAAATAAAAGGTTTTGACTAGATCTAATCTAATGGTGGAGATTACTTTTTATACTTTTTAATTTTTGCCAACTTTGCAAGGGATCCGGTGTCAAGTCGTCAAAACCCCACCAAGTAGTAACCATCTTTCAGCGATTCAAGGAAACCAAGCACTCAATAAAAGATGTTGCGCCGATTCCCGATTATCATCACAAACCGGATGACACATTGAGTGAAGATCGATGCCACACAATTGACAAATCTGTCCACAATTGATAAATCTAGCAATAGCTGAATTCATCCGGTGCTCACAATTGAAAATTTCAAGCTATAGAATACTATTTCTGTCGACATCTATCGATCCACAGTTGACATATCTAGCTAAAGCCACTATAGTTATGCCAATCCTCAAGTTGCTTGTCCCGACACAAACTTTTTCAATATTCACACGCATTCAACTATTCAAGTTGTAGGGTACAATTAATATTCTTTATTACATATCGGGAAGGGATCCGATGAGAAGAAAAATTAAAATAAGAAAAGTGGAAGACTTCTAGCTACACATTTCAAATAAGAGAAAGAAATTTAACATAAACCTTTTATCCTAGCTACACATCCGGTGGACTTATTTGATAACAATATAACAATATTAATGACCCGATAAGTATAATATCGAGAACATATGATAGGTTTACTACGTTACAAGTTCAAGAAATTTATGTGTTTGTCACCCCCTGGATTGGATTAACAAACAATGAAAATACATACGGCTTGAACATGTCGGGTTTACCATGCTTGTCTCCATCGGTATACATGAAATGACCCATTCTAGGAAGGTTTATAACACACTCAACGAACTCTCGCGAAAATTCAGAACCAATTGCTTGGCGTTCTTTGTTCAGTTTCTTCCATGTCTCAATGATGAATTGTTTTATATATGCCCGTGCTTCCACTTCAGTAGCACCACTTTCGTGCATATAGCACTGGATTGATTTTGGAATATCACCTCTTTCAAGCTCATCCTACACAAGTAAGTTTATATATGGTCTTCATTAGATATTTTTTATTATATTAGTTAGAGTACTAGTTCAAAAATAAGAAGGAACACGTAAAATGTCAATAAGGTTAGCATAAGAAGTTTACAGATGATGTGCCCATATCATTAGTGAGTCGCACAATTAAGCATGCATTGCGAATCATATTTTCAGCTCTTTCTATGTGTTGCAATGCTTCTTCGG
>JARVZY010000711.1:0-27245 GCA_030686995.1 Artemisia argyi | reverse complement strand
GCAATTCTTCAAAGACAATGGCAATTCTCCAGAGAAGCTGTTGTTGTATAAACACAACGTCTCGAGTTGACCTAAATATCCTATTGAGGGAGGAATACTTCCTGATAGAGCATTGTGTCCTAGATTAAGAACTTTTATATATGTAAGTTTCTGTAAACAGTCTGGAAGTATCCCAGTTAATGAGTTACTTGAGAGATCAAGAAATTCCAAATTTGCATAGATTTGGCACAAGAAAGAGACCCCTCCATGGAATTTGTTTCTGGACAGATCTAAAAAACTTACATTTGCCGGAAACGCTGGTATTGGACCATAAAAGCTGTTGAAACTCAAATCCATTGAACAAAATTTAAGTTTCAATAAAAAATCTGGTAATATCCCGCCGATGTTGTTGAAAGAGAGATTCAAATAGAACAACTGAGAAGATCGCAATTGGTTCCAGTACTTTGCAGGAATGGTGTCTGAAATGCTATTGTTGGAAAGATTAAGATGTGAAAGATTTTTAAGATTTAGTATCCATTTTGGGAAATGAGGCCCTAACTTGCACGATCTGAAATCAATATACTCTACACTCATAGAAAGGTTTGTCACGTCATCATTGAAAAGAGCTCCTTCAAGTGAGTTGTATGAAAGATCTATATACAAAAGATTTGATTTTCCAATGTTTTTAGAGATAGCACCTCTAAGAGAATTGGAAGATAGATCTAGTTCTCGAAGTGTGGGTAGTTGCCATAGTTTGTCACTTATAGTTCCATCTAACTGATTCGAAGATAGATTCAAGTTTCGTAGTGATGAAAAGTTTTGGATCACATAAGACAGTGACCCTGTGAATTGGTTACTTGAAGCATCCAAAGTATCTAACGTAGTAGCTGATGCACATCCAGATAAGTTGTTAAGAAAATCTGAGAGTTTTCCATCAAACATGTTGCCAGAGATAGTAAGAATTTCAAGCTTACTACCAATTAATGGGCACAACCAATGAAACATGGATTCGTTGAGATTGTTGTTATCGAGATGAAGCCAGTTCATAGATGAAGAAGAGTTGACAGATAAAGAATATGGATGCGTGACTTGTGAGAGGTCACATGCTCTTAAACGTACTTTGGTGAGGTTTTGGAGACCTATAATTACATTTACCCAGTTATTTGCTTTGGCCAGAGAAGTTCCATCCATATTTAGGTTTTCTAAAGAAGATAGAGAAGACAACCAATCTAAGTTTTCAACGGTACAACTTCCAAGGGAATCTAGTGAAAGAGTTAGCAAATTGGTGAGGTTTCCAAATTCAGGAGGAATGGTACCATAGAAAGAGTTGTATGAAAGGTAAATGTACTCTAATTTGGTTAAGGAACCAATGGATCTAGGAATGGTTGCGCTCAAATCATTCCCACTAAGGGAAAGGAATGTTAATTTGGTCAAGGAACCAATGGACGTGGGAATGGTTCCAATAAACCGATTATAACCAAGGTTAAGAAAAGTTAACTGGGTCATGTTACCAATGGATTTAGGAATGGATCCAGTAAACTGATTGGAAGAAAGGTCAAGATAAGTTAACCAGGTCATGTTACTAATGAACTCAAGAATGGCTCCATGAAAAGAATTTTCAGAAAGATCAAGATAATTCAGGTAGCTTAAGTTAAGCAACGAAGGAGTAATCTCACCTTCAAGATCGTACAATTCAAGCTCAGTGACATGACCTGTTTGGTTGTTGCACGTGACTCCAACCCATTGACAGCAATCATCTTCTTCTTCGTGTCTCCATGTGGAGAGCACGTCATCAGGATCCTCCAGGTGAGCTTTGAAATCGAGAAGAGTTTGTCTCTCCTTATCAATGCACATATTAACAGCTTCTCCTACTGCTGCAACCAGTTGGTGGCTAACAGAAGTGACAGCTGTAGCCTTAAACCATAACAAGACAAGCGACAAAACTAACAAAACATGAGCATGCATAAAGTAAAGGTACATCTTTGCTCTCATTATGTATGTTTTTACTGGTATCTGGTAAGTGTTTGTTTTATCTGATGAATGAACATATATACCCCTATTGGGATTTATATAAACTGAAAATAGATGAATCGTTTCAGTGGAGCATTGACTTGAATAAAGATAATGGAGTAAATTTGATGTCCCAAATCAGACGTCCAAAGACTCTCAAGTCTTTGCAATTTTTCCTTAATGGATTTTTTTTCTCCACTTTGCTATACTTTTTGGTCAAAATGAAATGAATGTGCCCAAATAAAGCAACCCATTTATAGAAAAGTAATAAGAGATATAACGTGATCTAAACGCCAAGTTGTTAGGAAATGATATTTGTGTCGATCAAAAAACCCAACAAATTTTAATTTTAAAAAATTACTGATAATTTAGAATTATTACACTGAGCTGCTAATGCTACTACCACAGCCCCAATAGACACCCAAAATCCTATAGTCCAATGACCAGTATCTTCATAGTACACAAGTGTCGTGTTTGAGAGCAAAGATCCAAGTATCGTGTATGCAAAGAAAGCCCCTCTAGACCGTTTGCTTTTGTATTTTAGATCTGACTCGTCAAACTGGTCTACACCAAGAGTGGCGAAAATTTTCTGGTGTCCGCCTTTCTTATTGTTTTGAGTTTTATATTACAGAAATATGAAGCTTAGACTTTTGAATGCACTACAACATTTACCACTTTCCCCATCGATATAACGGGTCTTTCCCAAGCGACATGTCGCTGGGGATTCCTTTCCCAAGCGACATCTCGCTGGGGAAGCCTCGCTGGGGATTGTATTCCCAGCGACAATCCCCGGCGACGAGGTGGGTCCCACTCATTTTTCAGTCAAAGAAATAGTGCCACGGTGGCAATGTATCCCCAGCGACATGTCGCTGGGGAAAATTGAAAAAAAAATTATCTGACTTTTTCTACTAGAATTTGTGCCACGTAGGATACTTTTTTGTCGTTTAGTGGACATTCCCCAGCGACACATATCGCCCGGGAAAATATCGATGGGGAAAGGGGTATTTGTGGTAGTGATGGTCAAGATTAGAATTTAATATGAAATTTATTTAATAGGGAAGGAAGAAGTAATTGTTCTACTAAAAGTTTAAACAAACTTCACATATGAATAAAATGAATAAATAGCGTCTTGTTTACAATTTACATGCGTTAATATTTTTCGGGCACAAATACGTAGAAAGTAACTCATAATAGACGTATTATTTTGGTAATAAGCAAACTTTAAAGAGTCCGGGTCTTATAATTCCCGCAAGTTTGTAGTTGTTCCACCTGTGTCTTATATTCATGTAGGTCACCGGATTGATATAAATTCAGCCACACGTTCAATATAACAGCAGAATAGCTCTGTTTCACATACTCAGTATTAGTGGTTAGAAAACCTGAAATCATGGAAACGTTGAAAATTCTTCCCGGAATTCTTCCCGTAAGTACATTTGGATCTCGTGCTTATACATTACATTGATACAAGAATTTAATAAGTTAAAAAGAATAATGAAGTACAAACAACTATATTTGTGCAGCCCGGCCCGTTGCCATTATTCAACGAGCATGACCCCTTTCACTGTTTTACATAAACAGCAAAAGCACCAGTATGGCAGTATAAAACCATCAATTGACTTAGCTAAGTGACGTAAGATCATCTAAAAAGTATTAGGCTTAGCTCGAATATTGATATTGTTAATTGCATCCGTACAAATTGATACTTCTATCTGTACATGCTACTAGTTTTATGCAGAGGATAAATGCATGTTTAACTCAGATTATCGAGCAAAATCTCATTCGAATCCCAACATCAACGTCCAATTTGTTTTAAACATTCAATGATTGTTTTTGACAATTAATTACAGCCAAGGTGGCTCATCAACCATTCAAAATTTAATCAATACAACAATGGACTTTTAGCCAAAAAAGCTGTTTGCAGGACTCATTGTTTTAAGCCCTCTTTTGTAAGTGTGTTTGAGATCATCACAGTTCTGTTATGCCAACAACAACAACTCTATTTTGCACACACGAACAATCATCATGCACTAACTTTTGTTAACAGATTTTACACAATGCGGAGAAATGGCCACCCATGGTGTTAGTGGTACTTTTAATAATAACGTGGCCTTAAAAACCCCTGTACAAATACAACTGCGAAGCATGATATTACAATACATTATCTCTACCAACATAATAAGAACAATAATAAGTATAGGAAAAGCACATAAAAAGCTTACAACTATAAGTGCTAAAGAAAGAAACTTCAAAACATGTACCACTATGCACGTGCAGCCCTTCGGAATTTTGCATTAATGAGCACTGCCTGTGAACCAAGATAATCTCGACATTGCTTTGAATGGAAACATGAAGGACCAAACGTGTTTATCAGAAACTTAATAACCGTTTGTTAGTTAAGTTAGTTAGTTATTATTGTTAGAATCCTGGAGATGGTCGAATAGTCACAATGGTTGGCTTATACCTGTTCGAACCATCACATTGTATAGAAGCATCGGTTCATTAACACCGAATAGACATGACTTTAGATGAAAGGTTACAATGGTTCATTCATACCATTTGGAAACCTATAAGTACTTATGAATTTGTAACATTACAATGGTTAGACAAAATATAAGTTATCTTTTGTTATTGTTAGTTTGCAAATCAGTATTTGTTTCAACCAACACATCGATCCATATATCACACGACTGGGACAACATTTGGCATCTAGAGCCTTGTTGGATATCTCGTTACAACCAGTAAACAAACCCAGAAATCCAGAAACTATTGCATCGAGATACAGAAACCAGAAACCCAAACACAGAAACCCACGCCACAAAATAACGCAAACCTTTGATCCTTGTTAACATAAGAAAGGTTGCATAGATAACTTAGGGACATAAGAAAAACTGTATACATTTTTCTTTGTGTCGAAATTTGCAAACAAAAGGTTACCATTCAGAAACTTTGGTACTTTGGTTTGTTGTGATTCGTACGCCACAGCAAAACCAGAAATTTGGAAGATTTTCTTGTTAAATTTACAACAAGAAACGTACTTGTGTGTTCTCTACTACAACACAACAAGGGAGAAGATTAGACGTCGAGAAAGATTGTGTACAAACTTGGTACGCAAGAAAGAAGAAGCGCGCAGAAACAGAAAGAAGAAAAAAAAACAAATAGGCATTGCTTGGAATAAGAGAAAGATACCGGTACATACATACATATATACAAAGAGTAGGCACGTTGGCAATACAAGAAGCAACAACAAGTCTGAAGATTACTGAAGCGAATTGATCACTCACTTCACAAAAGAAAGAATACCGACTAGGTATTAGGTGTTGTTGATAAACGGTGTGGACAAAAAAAAAAACGAGAAGGAGTATTGTGAGAGCAACGGTTGCAAAGAAGCAAGCAATAGCAGGAACGACAAACAAAGAAATTTGTTTAGACGTTGATTTGTTGATTTTGGTACTACGAGTACTAAAAGAAGTAGAAAAGCAAAACAATTTGCTACGGTATTAATTTTTTTACCGAGAGGAGACTTGGAATAAGAAAACAATGACAACAATTCTGAAGGTTGATCGTGGCCAGAAATTCAATTCGAGTAGAATTTTTGGAGTAAGCCGATACATAACAAGGGTACGAGGCAAAGTAGTAGGAACCAAGTCAAGAAGAAAAGGAACAACGTGGAAATTTGGTTAATAAACTCGACAACCAGATTTGAATTTGAATGGAGACGAGGAAAGAATAGTACTTGGTTGATATAATTCAAAGTATCGACACACAAGTGGGAACGCAAAACATACGAGGTCACGTTATCATTATTGGATTTCATTTATACATTTATAGTATAGATATTCATTATTAAGAAATCCCGAGAACTATATTTGATCCCCGTATTACTAGGATTCCTGGATAACTATTTCTATTCCCCGTAGTAGTAAGGTTATACCATACTAGTTAGATTTCCCATATAAGTCAAAAGTGAAGATCATAAACACATCTAGAATGTCGGGTGGAGATGACACTAACGTCAATAGCACTGTAGTAAAACCCATTACACCGCTTACACAATATCAATGCCCTAAACTCAAAACCACAAACTACACTGTTTGGGCTATACAAATTAAGGTCATATTAGAAGCACATGGATTATGAGAGACTATAGAACCCAAAGAAAACACCCAAGCCGATGATAAGAAGGATAAGGCAACTATTGCCCTCCTATATCAAGCAATAACAGAGGATGTGATATTACAAGTAGCAAGTTGTAAAACTGCTAGAGAACTGTGGGAATCACTGAAAAGGAGACACGTTGGAGAAGAAAGAGTGCAACAAGCACGATTACAATCCCTGATGATAGGATTTAATGCCCTTCAAATGAAGGATGAAGAGACGGTGGATGCATTTACAGATAAACTAAATGGTTATGCCACGAAGGCAAAAGAATTAGGAAAAACCTTGGATGAATCACTTTTAGTACGAAAACTATTAGACTCCACACCAGATAGGTTCATTCAGATAGTAGCATCCATAGAACAGACAAGTGATCTAGATGATATCACCTTAGATGAGATCACTGGAAAGTTAAAAGCATTCGAGGAAAGAATAAAACTCCGAAAGGGAGGACAAGCAGAAAGCCAGGATAACCTATTATTCGCACAAGGCGAACACTCTAGACATAAGAAACATTTCAACAGGAATAGGGGTAGATCAAACTACACACGAGGAAACTGGCAGAATAAAGGAAACAGAAATAACTCGAATGGAGAAAACCCAACTCACAATGAAAAGAACAATAAGAATAGGAGTGAGTGGAAGAAGAAAGCAAAATGTTTCAATTGCGGGAAACATGGGCATATTCAGAAAGAATGTAGAAGTAAACCAACAACTCAGGAACAGTCAAACCTTATCTATGATGACGATGAACCATCACTGTTAATGACTACACATGAAGAAGTATTGTTAAATGAAGGACAAATACAACCCGGAAAGTATGCTACAACAGATGATAGCATATGGTATTTAGATAATGGTGCAAGCAACCATATGACGGGAACGAAGAGTCATTTTAAAGATATAGACGAAAGTATCACTGGACGTGTTCGTTTTGGAGATGGATCATATGTAGAGATAAAGGGTAGAGGTTCAATAATATTAGGATGTAGAAACAAAGAGCAGAAGGTGATAACAGATGTTTACTAGTCTAGGACATCTTAGTCTAGGACATACCAAACCTCAAGAGCAACATACTTAGTCTAGGACAACTTACTGAAATAGGTTGTAAGATCATAATGGACGGAAACAAGCTGACTTTGTATGATAAGAAGAAGAAGTTGTTGATGAAGGTAGAAAGGTCAAAAAATAGACTTTACAGTATTAGATTACAGATAGAAGCACCTATATGTCTCTTAGCAAATGTGAATAATCAAGCATGGTTATGGCACGCTAGATTAGGTCATCTGAACTTTGACGATATTAGCAAGATGACAAGAAAGGGTCTAGTAGAAGGAATACCAAGAATAAACCATACTGGACAAGTATGTGATGCATGTTTACTAGGAAAACATAGCAGAACACCATTTCCCAATCAAGCTAAATTCAGATCCAAGAACCCACTAGACTTAGTTTATGGAGATCTTTGTGGTCCCATAAGTCCAACAACACAATCCGGAAAGAAACTCATCTTCTTACTAGTAGATGATTGTACACGTTACATGTGGGCTTATTTTCTAACAACTAAGGATCAAGCCTTCAACATATTTAAGGAATTTAGACAAAAGATTGAGATGGAGTTGAGATTGAAGTTAAGAATGCTAAGAACAGATAGAGGTGGTGAATTTACATTAAATGAATTCACCAAGTACTGTAAAGAGAATGGAATAGCAAGACAATTAACAGCACCATACTCACCACAACAAAATGGAGTAGTTGAAAGAAAGAATAGAACGGTGTTATCAACTACCAGGAGTATGATGAAAGCGAAGAAGTTACCCTTAACTTTTTGGGCGGAAGCAGTAAAACATGCCATTTATATTCTAAATAGGGTACCTACACGAGCACTAGAAGATAAAACACCATATGAAGCACTCTACAAGAGAAAACCAAACCTACAAAACCTTAGAATATTCGGATGCACAGCTTATGCTAAGATAACCATACCTCACTTGAAGAAGTTAGATGATAGAAGCATACCGATGGTTTATTTAGGAGTAGAGGAAGGATCAAAAGCTTGTAGGCTATATGATCCAGTAAGAAAGAAGAAAGATGTTAGTAGGGACGTAAAGTTTATGGAAACAAAGCCGTGGAATTGGGATAAGAATGGAGATGATACGGATACACAAGGCACATTTTGGGCTAGTTTTGTGGTAGACAAAGTTGATAATGGAAATCCTACACCAATAAACATAGAAAACATAGATAACACGTATCATGAAGAAGATCAAATACTAGATCCAATATCAGATCTAATACTTGATCCAGCATCACCAACTACACCACCAACATACACTTACGAACCCAACTCAGAAAGTGAAAGACAAACTACTATTAGTTCATTAGAAAGCTCATCAGGAAGCTCAGAAAGATATGATCACAGACCAGTACGAGGTTTAAAGAATATCAATGAAATTTATCAACATGCACAACAAGTAGAAACTCCAAGTTTATTTTTCATTGAAGAAGAACCCCGTAACTACAAGGAAGCATCAAAAGATGAAAAATGGATTGAGGCCATGAAAGTTGAATTAGATTCAATCAACAAGAATCACACATGGACTCTTACAGATTTGCCAGAAAATCGGAAGGCAATAGGACTCAAATGGGTTTATAAAACCAAGAGAGATGCACACGGAAAGATCATTAGATATAAAGCCAGATTAGTAGCAAAAGGTTATGTACAAGAACAAGGAATAGACTTTGATGAAGTATTCGCACCAGTTGCTAGGATTGAGACAGTTCGTTTAATATTAGCACTAGCAGCATATCATGGATGGCAAGTACACCACTTAGATGTGAAATCAGCATTTTTACATGGAGAATTAAAGGAAGAAGTCTATGTTACACAACCTGAAGGTTTTATTCAGCAAGGAAACCAAGGAAAAGTATACAAGCTAACAAAAGCTTTGTATGGCTTACGACAAGCACCAAGAGCTTGGAATATGATTTAATAATCACGGGCACTCCAAAGAAAGAGATAGACTTGTTCAAATCCCAGATGGAAGATAAATTTGAAATGAGCGACTTAGGATTGCTAGCATATTACCTTGGGATAGAAGTTACACAGACAGGAGGAGAGATTACAATCAAGCAAACTGGATACATTAACAAGATCCTCAAAGAAACAAGTATGACGGATAGCAATGATACGAAGATACCATTGGATCCCGGCACTAAGTTGGTCAAGGCGGAAGATGGAGAACCAGTTGACGCAACTTATTACCGAAGCTTAATTGGAAGTCTAAGATACTTAATTGGAAGTCTAAGATACTTAATTGGTCAAGACCGGATCTTAGTTACTTAGTCGGACTACTCAGCAGATTTATGCAAGACCCGAAGGATCATCACCTAAAGGCAGTGAAACAAGTAATCCGATATGTGAAAGGAACAAAAGAACATGGAATTATATACAAGAAGGAAGGCGGCTGTAAGATAACAGGTTATAGTGACAGTAGTTATGGAATCAATACCGATCAAGGAAAAGGAACTACTGGAGCCGTATTTTACTTTGAAGAGTCACCTATTACCTGGTGTACTCAGAAGCAATCGATAGTGGCGTTATCATCATGTGAATCAGAATTCATGGCGGCTACTGCAGCAACATGTCAAGCCTTATGGTTAAAACGTTTACTTAGTAAACTGACTGGAATTGAAGAAAAAAGGATAACGCTCAGAGTTGACAACGTATCAGCAATAGCACTCGTAAAGAACCCAGTATTTCATGGAAGGAGTAAACATATAGACATTCGCTATCATTTCATTCGGGAATGCGTAGAGAATGGTCATATAAATGTGGAACACGTTAGCGGAGAACTACAAAGAGCAGACATCTTAACAAAAGCTTTACCAAGACTCAAGTTTACAACTATGAGACAAATGCTCGGAGTTCAAGACCTTGGACAAAGCAACGATCAAGATTAAGGAGGAGAATGTGAACCAAGATAATCTCGACATTGCTTTGAATGGAAACATGAAGGACCAAACGTGTTTATCAGAAACTTAATAACCGTTTGTTAGTTAAGTTAGTTAGTTATTATAGTTAGAATCCTGGAGATGGTCGAATAGTCACAATGGTTTGCTTATACCTGTTCGAACCATCACATTGTATAGAAGCATCGGTTCATTAACACCGAAGAGACATGACTTTAGATGAAAGGTTACAATGGTTCATTCATACCATTTGGAAACCTATAAGTACTTATGAATTTGTAACATTACAATGGTTAGACAAAATATAAGTTATCTTTTGTTATTGTTAGTTTGTAAATCAGTATTTGTTTCAACCAACACATCGATCCATATATCACACGACTGGGACAACACTGCCGCCTTTACATACACCCAATGTAAAACCTGTGGCCCCTCCAATGTAAAACCATCTTTGAAGATCATTTGTACTTTCCCCATCACCATCACTCTCACCGACAGGTGGTATTCCCAAATCTTCATCTCCAGAGCAATTTTTGGGCAGGGGACGTCCACACAGCCCCTCATTCCCAATGTATGTTGAAGCGTCAAAGGTTTGGAGTTGAGTGCCCAATGGTATTCTCCCAGAAAGGTCATTAAATGACATGTCTAGATTATTTAGTAGAGTCATCTCAGACATAGCTGGTGCTATCTCTCCTGAAAACATGTTTCTAGATAAATTCAAAGTTAAAAGCTGTGTCATTTGACCAATGTCTCGTGGAATTTTTCCATCTAGAGAGTTGTTTGACAAGTCTAGTACCAACAATCCATGCAGATTGGTAACTCCATTTGGGATTTGTCCTGTCAGATTATTGCTTGACAAATCGATCGCCTTTAGCAATCCTAAAATGCTACTAAACTCCTTTACCTTTCCTTGCCATTTGATCATAAGATGATCAATATAGTTATTAGTTTCAACACTTTTACTAGTGGAATATGCAAAAGTTCTCAAATTGGCATCACTAAGATAATGATGTAAATTTTGTTCCAAAAGTAATCCTTTTTGAACCATGGAAGTAAGATTATTCACACACGATGGGATTGTTCCATTGAGATTGTTAAATGACAAGTCTAAGATTTGAAGACTTACCAATTGACATATTTGTGAAGGGATGGTTCCGAAAAGGGTGTTTGATTTAAGGCTAAGGACATACAACCTTGACAAGTTTTCCCCTATCCAAACAGGAACATTACCATATAGACTGTTGGCCCCCAAGTTCAAAAGGCTTAAACTTGTGCAATTCTTCAAAGACAATGGCAATTCTCCAGAGAAGTTGTTGTTGTACAAACACAACGTCTCGAGTTGACCCAAATATCCTACTGAGGGAGGAATACTTCATGATAGAGTATTTTATCCTAGATTAAGAACTTTTAAAGATGTCAAATTCCGAATACAGCCCGGAAGTTGCCCGGTCATTGTGTTATGTGAGAGATCAAGAAATTCCAAATTTTTATACAGTTGGCACAAGAAAGAGAGTCCTCCGTGGAATTTGTTTCTGGACAAATCTAAAAAATGTAGGCCCGGTGGAAAAGCACCTATTGGACCATAAAAGCGGTTGAAACTTAAATTTATTAAAGCAAGGTCGTGATATGATAACGATTTTGGTAATTTCCCACTGATGTTGTTGAAAGAAAGATCCAAATAGCTCAAGTGAGAAGACCGCCACTGGTTCCAGTACTCTGTAGAAACTGTGTCTGAAATGCTATTGTTGGAAAGATCAAGATGCGTGAGATTTTCCAGTTTTTGTATCCATTTGGGGAAACGAGGCCCTAGCTTATTAGAACTAAAATGTATATATTGTACACTATGAGAAAGGTTTGACACGTCATCCATAAAAAGAACTCCTTCAAGTGAGTTGTATGAAAGATCAATATAGAAAAGATTTGATTTTCCAATGTTTTCAGAGATAGCACCTCTAAGAGAATTGAAAGATAGATCTAATTCTAAGAGAATTGGTAGTTGCCACAGTTTGTCACTTACAGTTCCATCTAACTGATTCGAAGATAGATTCAAGTTTTGTAGGGATGAAAAGTTTAGGATCTCATCAGACAATGACCCTGTGAATTGGTTATTTGAAGCATCCAAATAGCTTAGCGTAGTAGCTGATGTGCATCCAGACAACTTGTGCAGAAATTCTGAAAGTTTCCCATCAAACTTGTTGCCGGAGAGAGAAAGAATTGCAAGCTTATTTCCGGTTAATGGGCACAAGCAATAATACATGGATGAGTTGAGATTGTTGTTATCGAGATAAATATAATTAAGATATGAAGAAGAGTTGACACATGGAGAATATAGATGCATGACTTGTGAGAGGTCACACCCCTCTAAACTTAACTCTTCTAAGTTTTGGAGACCTATAATTACATTTACCCAGTTATTTGTTTTGGCCACAGAAGTTCCATCCATAGAAAGAACAAATAAAGAAGATAGAGAAGACAACCAATTTAAGTTTTCAACTGTACAACTTCGAAGGTAATCTAGATAAAGGTATTCCAAATTGGTGAGGTTTTTAAATTATGAAGGAATGGTTCCATAGAAAGAGTTGTCTGAAAGGTCAAGGAGTTCTAACTTCGTCAAGGAACCAATGGATCCGGGAATGATTCCACTGAAATTATTCCCTCCAAGGTTGAGGTTCATTAATTTGGTTATGTTACCAATGGACATGGGAATGGTGCCGGTGAACTGATTCCTATTAAGTTCTAATGAGGTTAATTGAGTCAAGGAACCAATGGACATTGGAATGGTTCCACTGAAATTATTTGCGTGAAGGTCAAGATGAGTTAATTGGATCATGTTACCAATCGACTTAGAAATGGTTCCATGAAAAGAGTTGTAAGAAATATCAAGAATATTCAAGTAGGTTAAGTTAAGCAACGAAAGGCTAATCTCACCTTCAAGACCATCTTCATTTAATTTAAGCATTGTGACATGACTTGTTTGGTTATTGCATGTGACTCCACTCCATTGACAACAATCATCATCATCTTCATGGCTCTATGTAGAGAGCATGTCCAATGGGTCTTTAAGGTGAGCTTTGAAATCAAGAAGAGCTTGTCTCACCTTATTGATGCACGATTTAGCAGCTCCTCCTGCAGCAGCAACAAGTTGGAGACCAAAGGAAGTGCCAGTTGTGGTATTAAACCGCAGCAAGACAAGTGACAAAATAAACAAAACATGCATAAAGTAAAAGTAAATATTTTCTCTCATTATATTAGTTGTGTAATATTGTACTGAAGTGTTTTGATCTGATAATAAATACATATGCCTCTATGCAGCTTTATATAGACTTCGAAAACTAGACCGAAAATGAAATTTGTGTGGAGCAGAAAATACTTAGCATAAAGATCATTTAATAAAATCGTATTCCGACATTAGACGCCCAAAGTCTTTGCAATTATCGTGTGATATAAATGCAAATCCAAAGAAATAGACCCATTGGTTTTTGAATGAACAAAGTAAACGTGTGGATGCATTAGTTAAAGAAAATGAGCTTTTAAAAGGACAAATTCAAGCAAAGGTGTTTGCACATGCTGCATTGCAAAACAAATTAAGAAGATTGACTGGCCAGAGTGTGGATACTTATAAGTTTGCAAAACCATCAATCTTGGGGAAACCGCCTTCTCAAACAATCAGTGGTTAGACAACCAACTGCATTTAAATCTGAACGACCTAAATTTTCAAAATCTTGGTTTGCCTCCCAAGTTGTTGAGAAAAACAATTTGACAAAACCAGTAACTCTACATTCTTGGCCTAAGAAAAATGCATCTATGTCTGCTAAATCTCAACACGTGATTATACCTGGCTCATCTAGGATTAGTTCGAAAACTATGCCTAAAAACGAGCATTAAAAGTAAAAAGTCCTATAGCACATATGACATGTACAAGAACTATGATCTAGAAAAGGCTAGGAAAAAGGCGCTACTTCAAAAGGATGAAATTCTAGGTTCAAAATCTCATGTGATGCCTTCCACTGTAGTACAGAACACTGCTTGTAGTAGCAAACCAAAACCTAAAAGTACTCAAAAAACTAATAGGAATTGGCTAGCATCTAAGAGTAGTTACGTAAATAATCATGTTGTTTGTGATGTAAATATCACTTGCAAAAGCACAATCGACTAAGACAAACAAACCCGTTGAACCAAAAGACAAGATTCAGAAACCTAAGAAGTGGATTAATATAGGACATAGGTTTTCTCAAAGAAGTGATGCTCCCACATTTCATTCCACTGCATCTAAAAAGAAAACATCTCCTAGATCTAACATTAGGTGGATTCCTACAGGAAAGAGTTTAGACATTTATACCAAAACTAATATGAACTCCACAACATCTACCCCTGAGACAAGAAGGAAAACCGTCGGAATTGTGTGTTCGAGTGTCAAGAAGATAATTGACACTACATGTTTATGCTTCTAACATCTGGAACCCAGTTACACTTCGGGATCCATGTTCTTTGTTTTGTCTCTTCTTTCTTTCTTTACAGATTCTACAGGAATGGCTTCGGAACAAATCAGTTTCGAACCCGAGCTTCAACAATGATTTCTGAGCACAACAGCTTAGGACCCGCAACCAACCGTTTAAAAGCACTTCAACAATGGTTTTTGAGCACAACAGCTTAGGATCCGCAACCAACTGTTTAAAAGCACTTCAACAATGGTTTCTGAGTACAATAGCTTAGGACCCACAACCAACCATTTAAAAGAACTTCAACAATAGTTTATGAGCACAATAGCTTAGGACCCGCAACCAACCATTTAAAAGCACTTCAACAATGGTTTCTGAGCACAACAGCTTAGGACCCGCAACCAACCATTTAAAATCACATCTACAATGGCTTCTGAGCATAACAGCTTAGGACCCGTACCCAACCATCTCAACTTTCCGGACTATTCTGCTGAACCATTGTCTCTCACCCGCAAAGAATTGGAAACACTATTTGCTCCACTGTTTGATGATTCAATTGAAAACCGTCCTCAACAGGTCTCACCAATTTCCGCTGCACACCCTGAGAATATTCAAGTACTTGACACAAATCAACAAATAACTACCATTGTTGAGAAAGACGGTCCTCCAAGTGAATCTCCAACAACAGCAGGACAAACTGCTTCCAACTCCAGACAATCAGCTGAAGATCCATAACAACAATCAGTACCACAACCTGCAGATTATGACGGAAATACGTTCTTCAATCCATTTGCACCGACTCCAACCATTCTTGATATAATAGAGCAGTTTGGATCCGTCTAAATATGCATACGTTCTACCAACATCACCCTTCGACACATCATTGGAATTAAATGGATTTGGAAAACAAGCTGGACGTAGAAGGCACAATGATTCGTAACAAATCTTGTTTAGTTACAAAGGGATACAGTCAATGAAGCAGGATTGTACATCACTGTCATCAACAAAAGCTTAGAATGTAGCCATGTCTGCTTTCTGTGCTCAAGTCATTTGGATGAGAACTTAGCTCACGGACTACGGCTATGTATTTGACTAGATCTCAATGTACTGTGACTCAAATTGTGCTTTTGCAATCTCATGCAAAACCATTTATCATTCCAAAGCAGAGCATGTCAAGAAGGGTACAAAAGAATTAGAGTTTGTGGGTACTGAATACCAGTTGGCGGACTTGTTTACAAAGGCATTACCTCCATCAAGGTTTGTTGATTTAGTTCACCATATTGGTATGCGGTGTTTGACTCCAGATGATTTGTAAAATTTTCTTAAAAACTAAGTGAGTGAAACATCTAACTCTTTTTTCACAAAAACAAAACAAAATAAAATAAAAATAAATATAATAAAAATAAAATTAAAATTAAAATTAAATTAAAAAACAAAAAACAAAAAAAAAATCTTCTTTCTTTGTGTACAAACTTCTAATCTTCAAAACTATGTTCCTCCATTAAAACAAATTTTGCTTCACATTGTCAAAATGGAACATGTTTTGAGGGGAAGAAAATTTTTCACAAAAAACATGAAGTTTGCACACCTAATCATTATTCTTCAAGAATAAAATGTTTCTTCATCATTCGGATTAAAATCTCATTTTCAAAAACTTCTATTATCTCTCGAATTAAAATGTACAAAAAGGTTTCACAAAATATATGCTAATTCGAGGGGAGAAAAGAAATTTTTCTGCAATGATTCCAAATTTATCTAGTTTGGACTTCAAATGGAAAAGTAATTAACCTTTAATGAGTAAAGATTCACAAATGTCTTAAGCTTAGGTAAAAGGATCTTGTGTGGAAAATAAAATGGGCTCTAATAAATGTTTCAACAAAGGCTCTCAAAAGTTTCACACATAATTAGAAACCTCAATGAATCAGACTAATGATTTTTTTTATCCTCGATTTCTTTTCGATTGCGAGTTTTTAATTTCTTCAATGTTGTTGTCTAATCGTTCCCTAAATGTTTCAAATGTTTTCAACGGTCAAAAAGGCATAATCAGAAACTAGGGTTTATGTAATTATCGATCAGGGCTTTCATTTTTATGTGTTTTGTCTAATTAACTAGTTTATATAGCTTTAGAGAACACTAAAGAATGCTCGATTGGTGTATTTGCTCGATTAGGAACAACATAGGTTTAGAATCATGTGATTTAGGGTTTAAAATGTTGATGTCTTTGCTGCTATTACTAGGACATTTGTTTGTTTAATATTCAGGCATTACGATGCTAACAAGTGTGCATAGACTCAAATCATAACCCCAAACCATTATCATATGGAAAATCTCGAGCGAAAGAATGAATTAATCTGTGATTTTGTATGTTAATATGAGAATTCTAAGCACTTAGGAAGATTTAGAATGAGATTTTTGACTCATCTGTATACTTGTTTGTGCCTGATGCATTTTCTCTGTGTCCAAGTACATGTCATCCCATTGAAAGTCAAAATTTCAACATTCGACAAAATGTTTCTTACGAAACATATTGTTGAGGTTAAAGGGAAAAATGTGTTTAAAGGCTAAACTGGTAAAAGGATTCAAAATGGCGAGAAACAAATTTTTCCAAAACTCTACACTCTCGTTTTACACCGGTAAAGCAAGTGTGGAGACCAAAGCAAAATCATTAAAAACCTTTCAAATTTTCAAAATCTAGAATGCTTTGGCTTCAACAAAAGAATGTCTCTGATTTGAACATCCCTAATACCGGAAGGTTTTCATTCATCACAAATTCAAATCTTCAAACCGTGAGGTTCAACTCTAAATGGAAACCTTCTTCTTCAGATTTTAAAACTCAAAAACATAGACTCCGGGTCTCAAACAACTTTCAACAGTAAAAGAGTTTTAAATTTCAAGCATTCTTTGTTGTATGATACTTGATTGTGTTTTCAAAAACCTTGAGCAGAATCATCTCTCGAATTTTTCAAAAAGTATTTCTTAAATACGATTCAAAATTCTGCTCAAGAAGACTATCTCTCGAATAACATTCATTATTTTAGGGGGAGTGTTTTGTTAAAAAGAAAACAAATTTTGTATTAAAACAATGGCTTGTGCACACATTACAGTGTACAACCCGTTCTTGTAAATGAAAGGACCCTAAGGTACGCATCAGTGCCTCAATCCTAACATAAGGAGCGAAGGCTTCTTACTTTTGAGTAGAATTAATCAAATGTTTATGATTTTCATAATTCTGCTCAAAAGGATAAATATTTCACCTCAATAAGCCTAATCACTTGTTGAGGGGGAGCACTTGTCAAACAAAAATTCTTTGTTCTTAAAAGAAAAAATTCTTGGTGAATCTCCCCATAAGACTCAAAAAGGCATATTTTAATCTAAAAAGTTAATCAAAAACATCATTACTATGCTATTTTTGAGGGGGAGAAAAATGTAAAAGTGATTAAAATATGAGTGGTCAAAATGCTAAAGTTGTATCTTGTGCGAGCTAGACTCAAAATT
The DNA here is from genome assembly GCA_030686995.1 of Artemisia argyi. Lineage (NCBI taxonomy): Eukaryota > Viridiplantae > Streptophyta > Magnoliopsida > Asterales > Asteraceae > Artemisia > Artemisia argyi. The sequence goes on along the minus strand of JARVZY010000711.1, from coordinate 9,195 downwards.
GACCCAGGAATTGACAAAAACATGAAAGTTAGTAATCTCGAAAAGACTTATCCTCGACGGGTAATAACATCAAGTTAGTTACTAGAGCTAGTTGTCACCTAAAAGCTGACAATGGAACTCTCTAACTAGCAACGTAAGCGTGTCTCGAAAAGGATTTGTCTAAGTAGAAATGTACCGTTTCGAGAAAATTATTGTGGACTCGTGATTGGTCTGAAACAGACAGATAATATCAACCAAGTTATGGTCAACAAGTCAGACAGCTTAGGCCAATACTCCGGCGAGTTTAGTGTTTCCCCGGGTCGTAATGTCCCAACGAGGTTGTGATGGTATTAAAAACGAATCTGTGATCGAGCGAATGTGAACAGGAAAGGGTATAAAGTGTGTGTGTGTGATTACACTAGGGTTTTATAACTTAAAATAACTTAGGTAAACTATTAGAACGATTACGCGAAACCTAGATATTTAAAAACGTTTAATAATTAAAAACGCGTACGTTTAATTTAATTCTACGTAAACGTACGAAACAAAAACAAATTTAACTAAAGTATTAATTTATATTCCTTAGGGGCTTAAATGCAAATTAAATAAACTTAAAATATTTATTTTATAATTATTAATTATTTAATTAATTATTATTATTTAATAACTATTATTAATTATTTAATAATTAACTAATAAATAAGAAAATGTAAAATAAGTCTAGAAAATTAAAATTAAAATTTCTAAAAGTCTAAAATATTATAAAACTTATTTTGAAAATAAAATTATATTTTTCACACTATTATTCTAATTATTATTAATTATTAACTATTTAATTATTAATTAACTAATTATATGATTTAAATTATTAAAAATCCTAAAAAGACTTAGATAATTAAGAAGATTTTTATAAATCTAATTAACCATCACAGGAATCCTAAAAAATTATAAAAACTTTATTTTATGTATTTTTAAACTAGTTTACTAATTATTAATCTATTTATTAATTAATTACTAATTCAACTATTTAAATTATAAAAACTACAATATGAACAGTAAAAATTATGGAAAAATTCCTAAAATTATTTTATGACTTATAAAAGCTAGGAAAAATATAAAAACTAGGTGTTGCTTTATAAAAACTAATTATGCTATTTATAACTTAATTATTGATTAATTATTAATAAAACTAATTTTAATTTTAATAAATACTAAATGACAAAATAAAAATCTGAGAAATTTATTAAAAATACTTTAATATAAAAGGAAATTAATAAAAATATAAAAATATAGGTTACTTAATAAAAATCTAAAAATGAAAATTAAAATTTAAATTATATTAAATAGAAACTATCACTTATTATTAAATTTGGTTTTTTCTTGAATTTTCTTTTACAAAACTATTAAACTACTTAATATAAATAACTTTAATGAAGATGGACTTGCTAGAACTAGAAAATAAGCTCAGTAGAGCTTATTGAGCAAAACAGATTAGCTTTTGTAAGCTTTAGTGGATTTTGAGCTTGGAATAAGCTCAAAACAAGTTAACTATCTGAAACAAAAGGCAAATAAGGTACAAGCAAGTTACATGAACTAGAAGGAAGCTGAAACAACAAAATAAGCTCACTGAATAAGCTTGTTAAGCCAAATAAGCAATCCCAAATACTACTCAGATCCCAACAGGCCTAATGAGGGATGTTTGGACCTCTGTGGGGTCCACTATGGTGAAGGAAGGTCCAAATGAGAACTTGACCTGTCAAGTATACCAGGTCACAAACAAGGTCACAAATACTGATTGGGTCAGTTTTGGTTATGCTGACAGGTCACAAACAAGGGTCCAATAAGCTATGCAAATATGAACCAAGATCCAAAATAAGCTAAGGTCTGAGAGTATGGGTTGATAAGCTACACAATAAGCTAAAACTAGAGAGGTAGGGTCCACAGGTGAGGCTAGGAAATAGCATGGAAGATGTGCACTCACACTGAGTACCCAGTGCATACCATGGATTTGGACAAACTTAAAACTAATAGCAGCCCTATGAAATAGGCTTAAGACCACAAAATAAGCCCTGTTATCTTAAGATGAGCTTAATGGCTTTCTAAAAAGCCAAAAACCATACCAAGGAGCCCACTAGGGAACAAGCTATGAACAATCAAAAGTGGAGGTTTTGGACAGCTATGCTGGTGCAGGGGACACTTTGATGAAACAAGCCAAAAGATAAGGTCTAATAAGCACTTAAATAAAATTATAAAAATAAGCAAAAATTAGGTTTAACAAGTACTACTGCCAAATATCAATAATCCAAAAGCTTCAAAAGCTAATACTCAAAAATGAGACCATGAAAAATCTCACCATATTTGTAAAACTGGCAAACTTATGAAATTGACTTTTTAAAATTTGAGATTTAGTTTGACTTATTTGAGATTCTACTGATTACTAATGATTATATATTTTGAAATAAGCTATGAAATGACTAAATTAAGCTATTAAATACAACTATGCAACGATTAGCTAAGATTATGGACTTACAATCCTAACAGTGAACTGTGATGATGGATGAAAGGGAATTTTGACCTTTTTTCTCAAATGGACACCCAATTTTCTTGTTTATATGACCTAATGCAACTTATTTGAGCCTGCTTTGACAAATGAAAATGGCAAAAGCTTACTAGAACACTAAAGGAACCACTGAACCAAACAACCCCTTATGTATACTAACTTGTGATCTAATGAAGTAAACACTGAATTTAAGCTCATAAACTAAACCACAGATGTATATTAAACTATAATAGAACTAATTAACAATATGAAACATAAGTAAGCACATGGTAAACTGAGATAAGTGTATTGCATAGAATAGAAATATAGATCAAACTTACAAGAATTCCAAACTGAGATTAAGAAGAGATGACTGAGGAGGGTTATGAGTATGGACTAACAGGTCTTAGGAAGCTTCCTCATCATCTTTAAAGCAAGCTTAATAGCTTAACCCTTCACCACAGTTGACTATTGTAGACTATTTGAGAGCTTGGTAGTTTTAGTTATTTCACTAACTAATAAGCATACCACTGGCTATATTAAGCTAGAATAAGCTTATATGAACTGAGAACAAGCTTGTGAAAGCTCATGAAATATGTTCTGACATAAATGAAATTTTGAACTTAATCATAAAAGGAAATGGTAAAAAGGTTAAAACAGGGAAACTAAATTGCATTGATTTGAAATTTAATACATTAAGAAAGCATTACAAAGCTGAGTTAAGAACATTATATTAATTAAAACTGCATTTTTACCTAAATTACATTAACTACTCTTAATTAACTAACTACTGTATATCTAATAATCTTCTCTGTTGCTTCATTTCTTATTTTTATTGACAATAAAGGTTCCAGATGTCCCTATGAGATTTTCCCACCATTCCTGAGCCTTTGATATGGTCAATTGAATCTCAACCGTTCAAAACCACTTTTCCCGCCTTTTTGTCCCCTTGATATTTTATGGTAGCGTGTTTGCTTTTTAGGACAATTAAGGATGTTTGAGGTGTTGTGGAGGTGGAAGGGATTAGGTAGTGACTGGGGGTGTGAGGTGGAAGTAATACCAGGTGAGGTGGAGAGTGGTTTTGGATGTGTAAGGTGGGAGATGAACAGTGGAACGGGGAGTGGTATTTGTGGAGGGTTGATCGGGTTTGACTCTGGGTAAGGGATGGGATTTTATATTTTTTTGGGCTTTGGGTGGGCTGGTGGTGTTTTGGGTTAAATAATATTAAGGTCCGTTTGGTTTTTTAGGTTATAAATCACAAGGACTAAAAATGTAAATTGCTAAAAGTTTAGGGGACTGAATTGGCAAGTTTCCAAAGATACTACAAGGACTAATCTTGCCATATGTGATAAACCAAAGGACTTTAAATGAAATTTTCCATTTTAAACCACCTGGGGACCAAAATTGACAATCTGCCAAACTTGAGGGACCAATTATGTCATTTCACCAAACTTCACACCAAGGACCATTCCTGCAAAATATTATTAGTACAAGGACCAATATTTATTTTTCTCAAAGTTTTTACATCCCAGGGACCATTTCTGTCAATTTCCAAAGTACAGGGACTAAACTTGTAATTTTGTGAAACTTTGCACCAAAGGACTAAATATGTAACTTTATGATTAAAAAGGACCTTTGGTGACTTTTTCATGTTTTTAGAATAACCAGGGACTAGTTTTGCCAATTTATGAAACTTGAGGGACTGAAACTGCCAATTATGCAAACTTTATACGTTTTTCATCTGTTTTTGATTATTTTGCATTTGAAACATATAAAACACACTTCTAAGATATTTTAAGTATTTTGATGCATATTTGAGTCTTTTTGTATGTTTTGGCAGTTCAGATTGGTATAAAATGATGAGTATTTAGACACTTATCAACTCGACCAGGCCGGGTAATAACTTCAAGCTAGTTTAACTAGTGATGTAAGCATGTCTCGAATCGGTCTTGTTCACTGAAAGTGGATCAATTCAAAAAGTGCTTGCTCCTCCCGCATATGCAAATTTATTTAAATACACATGAGCACTTGTGAAGGGGGAGCCCTTCAAAAGTAAACGCAAAACTCTCAAAGTGTTAAACAAAATTTTCGATAATCACAAACACTTTGAGAGATTTTCAATCAAAGGTTTCAATGGCAATTATAGGATAGTCATGGAGTTATAAAGTGACTAAGGTTAGGGAAAACCGTCCTATGATCCACCAGAGCCGGAGGGATCTACCCAAGGACATCACAAATAGTTAGAATTAGAAGTCCTTAGGTATGATATGAAAAAAAAGGAGAAAAGAATGAAAGGGGAAAGAAGGAGTTGAAGAATTAAAAAGAAAAGTAAAGAAAATGGTGAAAAGAAATAGCCCTCCATATGTTCAACCTTAGGGCAGACACCTGGTTCAACTCGTATGCTACTGGTTGTTGCAAAGACAACACCGGTATTGAAGATAAAATCGTCATGGACCCAGTGACGCAATGCACTAAACCTTCTTAACCACTCAAGTTCTCTTAAAAGAGCTTGTTTCATTCTCACGGGGAACCGGTGTAATCTATCGACTTATCTCTTAGATATGGTTGATATTGAAGCAGAAGACCCCTCCCTAGTCTCCGCATAGGAAACCTAAGTGTGCACTTATCGAGTCTAGAGCCATGAGATACATCAAAGATCTCTTAGGAACACTTAGTATTTTTACAACTTGTGTTCTACATCAATGGACAGCAGCTGTAAATTATCGAGTCCTTCGCAGATCTTAGCAATCTACCGAGAATGTTTATGAGAGAATTTACTAATGTACTTCTCAATGATTGAACAGAAATTCCTGCCAGGGTCAACATCTAACAGCCCTGACAGCAGGTCACTTCGGTAACCCCTCACGAGTTACGCTTAGTGTTCGCGGTGGTTCTATAGCGGTCTACAGTCGTGGAGTGATCCCCAGCGACTCACCCAGTCATTGAGCTACTAAGTAGGTCTTGTAAGCTCCCTCGGGAGTATCTGACATGGGAATTGCCTTGATAAGGGTTAGAAGGAGTCTTCACAATATGCTGTTGACGATCTCTAATTCCTTATCTGTAAGTACCGGTTGATTATTGCTAACTGTTTACCTGCAGGTACATATCACCTCCATGATGGTAGATTCCAGCATGCTCGTACATACATCTTGAAGTCAAAGAAAGCTCCCCCAAAGATCTAAGCACCACAAAGTTCAAAGAAAGATTCTACGCCAAAAAGAAGAATCTACAAAGTATAAAGACCAAAGATCAATGTGAATGTAAAGGAACTTCGTGCACTTGAAAGTCAAAATCCAAAGATGTAAGAGCATGTTGCAATGGCGGACAACCACCAAAGACGATGAAGTGACGAAAGGTAGATGACCACACAACCACAACGTTATCACCAAAGAACAAAGACTATAAGCAAAGAACATTCATCTAACAACATTTTTTATGAAGACGTCAGAAGTTATACAAGTCAAAAGTTAAAGACAAAGATGAAGACGTCCAGCAACCGTAATGACCGACCCTTAGGGGGAGATTGTTGGGAACATACTTTTATATTTATTCAAGTCTCGGTCATTACATTTTGTAATAGGTTGCTTAGTTATTTATATCATTATGTTTTATGTTACTAGGCTTTAGTTTATCATATCCAATAGGCTTTAAAGCCCACGATCTTGAAGGAAAGGGAGGAAGGGAGTGTTGCCCTACTCCTCCCCTATATATACTAAGTTTATGTAAACATTTTACTTGTTGGTTATTTTGGTATTCTAATGAAACTCTTGCTTTTCTAATTCTCTCTTATCATATAATCAACCACTCCTTATATCTATCTCATTCTTACTTGTGTAACATCAATACGGGCACCTAACAGTTTGTGAGGTCAAAGTGTGTGAGAGGCCTTGAAGATGGTTAGGTCGTGGCGGTTGTGAAGATGTGATGATGGTGAGGTCGTGGTGGTTGTGAGGCAGTGGTGATGTGAGGTCATGGTGCTTGTTAAGCTGTGGTGTTTGTGGGGCTGTGATGGTGAGGTCATGGTGGTTGTAAGCTTGTGGTGTTTGTGAGGTCATGATGTTTGTGAGGCCGTGGTGATGGTGAGTTAGTGATGATAGTAAGGTCGTGGTGGTTGTGAATTAGCGGTGATGGTGAGGTCGTGGTGGTGGTGAGGTCGTGGGGGTTGTCAGGTCATGGATTTTTTGAGGTCACAATGATGGTGAGGTCGTGGTGGCTATTATTTAAACTTGTGGTTTTAGAACAGTTGAATGTATTTCTCCATCAACTTTTTCTGCATCTCGTCATGCCACTACCCTGTCCGACAGTGTGGTTCAAATTGGTTTGTTTGAGATTTCGGTGAGTTTTGTATTAGGGTCAAAGTCGTGGTCGTGGTCGTATTTTGATTCTATTTGCTCCATACTTCTTATAAGGTGATTGCCCTTGAGTTGTTATCGTTTTCGGGTTAAAATGGCGGAGATTATTCTTTTGATTGTTTGGTTACTCACGATGTTTATTTTAGAGTCATTGTATTGATAGGATATTAGTTGTCAAGTGTTTCATCGATGTACTTTCTAGCTTCTTGCTAGTTTGTTTTAATAAAATTATTGTCTTTCTAAAAAAAATATATCATTATGTATTAATATATATTAGTGTAATTATTATTTTCTTGATTTATAAGTTACATTAAGTTGCGCTGTGATATATATATATATATATATATATATATATATATATATATATATATATATATATTTTAATTTATTTGTTGTTTTCAATAATAATATTGTACTTAAAGTTCTAATCTTTGCTAGGAAGTTTTTTCTTTTGCACCTCATAATGTAATTTTATTTTAAGTTTAGGTACCAGCAGAAGTACCTAATTAACTTAAACTACTACGAATATTTCACAATGTAAAGAGTACACTATCATGGGCATTTAATTGTTTTTGACTTATCTATTTTGTGACTTTGAGACGACACCTCTTCTCTTGTCGCTATTGATAACCACAACATATGGGATTATGTTTAAACATACCTTAATTAACAAATTTTGCATTAAATTAATACTAAACATTTCATATTTAACATTACATTCCATGTATAAAATGAATATATATATATATATATATATATATATATATATATATATATATATATATATATATATATATATATATATATATATATATATATATATATATATATATATATATATATATATATATAGTTTTGCGTTCATGTGGTGTACAAGCTTAAAATAGATAAAATAGGTACACATATGAACCGTTGGATCAATCTTAATTGATGAGATCAAAATAAATAATATTAATTAATTATTATCTAATATTAATTAATTAGATATTTACTCTAAGGGTAGTATAGTAATCTTTCTTTTTACAATTATATGATTTTTTGCCATTGTAATCCCTTCTTTAATGCCCCGCAATCCTTCCAATTATTATTTCATACCTTAATTTTTTCCCATTTTCAGTATAACCATGGAACTAGTCGCATCTTCATCCCAAACATTTTTAACACACCATGGTACCAGACCTGCATACACATTTTTAACACACCACACCTATCATTCATACTTGTAGTGGCATGTAAAGTGGATGTGTTAATTGCAATATTAGATCTTAACTTGAATGTACACAGGTAACTATAAGTTTCGTATATGCTTATCTATCTTAAGCATGTACATTCAAAAATTATAGCCATTGCACCATTCAAAAATTCTATAATTCATATTTTAAATAAATTGATTGCTTCAAATCAAATCACAATATTATTATAGCTATAGTAGTTGTTCAATTTGGAAAACTACTTTTGTGCACTGATTCAGCCAATTTGTGGGTCATATGAAATAGAGGCCAACACTCTCCATGTGATTTCACATAAACATTTTCATTGCACACGATCATAGATTATGTGTTGCAACCTTATTCAACAACCAACAATCACACGTCATGTCCCACATAACAATAAAATATTAGATAGTTCGAAATGAAGTTTGTTTAATATCATGTGTTTATTATTCGATCATAACATCTACCGGTATGCAAAGTTGATGTGTATGCAAAGTTGCCACGTTCTTCTCCACATCAGCAATGTCTCCTTTTTGTTTGTCCGATACATTTGCTTTATCCAAATTTTCTCATTCAATAACATTCTCGCTTGCTTGAGTTCCTGCATAGCAGTAGAAAAATACAATTTAAAAATAAGTCATGTCATTTTTAACAAGAATACTTAACAGAAACTTATATCGAATTGTTGTATAAATTAAAAGAAAGGCGTGACTGTGAGTAATTTACCATAAAAATTGACTTAGCATGTAAATTATGTATCATTGACTTCTAGTCAAACCACTCATTATATATATATATATATATATATATATATATATATATATATATATATATATATATACTAAAGGGTAAGAGGTGGTACTGTAGCAACTGTAGCAGCTACAGTGCTTGCTACAGTTGAAGCTACAGTATTTTTTATTTTTTTACGGTACTAACGGTCGTTAGTTATTTAACAGCCGTTAACTAACGACCGTTATCTTTAACATTTAAAAAAAAAATTATACGCACTTTGTCCTTCATCTCAGCGGTTCATTGCAAATTTAGTCCTCACATAATTTACATAAGTGGTCCTTCATGTTATACATTAATTGCAAAGTCAGTCCTACGTAAC
>JARVZY010006739.1:0-25501 GCA_030686995.1 Artemisia argyi | reverse complement strand
GTCTGATTTGAAATTGATGCGAGTCATGCAGGCCTTTTTAACTAAGAATAATTCTACATCCACTCACAATTTACACAAAAAAATCCACTCGCTGACGTGTCAGCGAGTTAATTGGTTGATTTTTTGTGGGCCACAAAAAACCAACCAATCAACTCGCTGACACGTCAGCGAGTGGATTTTTTTGTGTAAATTGTGAGTGGGTGTAGCACACCTCTTTAACTAATATGTTGATCTAATTAAGTTGATATTTGGCATTTTTAACCTCTGCATAGTGGTGCATTTTGCTTACCTGGTAACACAACGTGGGAGCAACCATGAAGTAAGCCAAGCTAATGAAGTCTTCAATAGCATGGTTTACTTCATGGTTGCTCCCACATTTTGTTACCTGGTACGTAAAACCATGTGTGTTGGTAATTCAAACTAACGAAACAAACAAACAAATCCAAACAAACTAAGCGAAAGCTTTATTCAAATAACCAAATCAAATTACAAAACCAAATTCAAAGACAAATTCTAATTCAAAGTTTCCAAACCCTAATTCAAAAAGTACAAAGAAAACTAATGTCAATAATCCTTATTTATAGGCAAAACTAACCGTCATAAGTTTTCAAATTCGAATCAAACTTGTAGAACAAGTTATAAACCAAAATTACCAAAATCCCCTTAGAGTTTAAGTCATATTCAAACAATCTCCACCGACCACCGTGAATTAAACTCCTCCAACTGCTTCAAATCAAATTCAAAGTTCCAAACACCAAATTCAAAATGCTAGAGATGCTAGTCAAATTCAAATCAAACGACCGATACCAAAAGCAATCCGAAACAAAATCGATCCAAAGCAAATTAAATCCAAAACAAACTGAACAAATACAAACGCCGATAATCTTCAAAACGAACAATCAAACATTAACCGACAAATTCAAAGTCGGTTAACCAAAAAAACAAATCGGCTCAAACGATCTTTAACAAAGCTTATCAAATTCAAGCAACCATCTTCAAAAGCCCGACAAATGAAGATCAAATTTTCCAAAGTAACAAATTCCAAAACGATCGAACAAATTCATTCATTTCAACTTTTACTAAATTTAGCCTTTTTCTTTTTTCAAAGCATTTATTAGTAGTTTTTAGTATCAGTTAATCAAATTTTAGAGCTAGCTTTAAATCATTTTTATAGTATAAGAACATTCATGCAAGTAATTAGTGGATATTATTGGGGTTAACCATGGAGTTAAGCAGTGGCGAAGCTTGGAATTTTTTAGTGGGGGGTCGGGATCTAAATTTTTTTTTCCTAAGACTATATTTCAGGTATACCGAAATTTTCGGTGGGTCGAAACCGAATATATCGAAAATTTTCTACACGAAAACTATATACCCCTTACATCGCAAAAAAAATTTCGGGGGGTCGGGCGCCCCCGGCCCCTTAAAAGCTGCGCCACTGGAGTTAAGAATTGGTTTTGGACGCCAACTTTCATTTTTACTCATTTCAACTTTTACTAAATTTAGATTTCTTTTTTCAAAGCATTTATTAGTAGTTTTTAATATCAGCTAATCAAATTTTAGAGCTAGCTTTAAATCATTTTTAAAATATAAGAACATTCGTATTTTTTAGTTTTCATTTATAGGAGTAGTTTAGTCTAGATTTTAATCTTTAAACTTTGTTATAAATTTTTAGCATCATGATAGTTTACCCTTGAATTTTTGAAAATTGCATCCACCGTCCCTAAGGTAAATTACATAAATGGTCCCTATGGTTTAGCAAAAATTGCATCCATAGTCCTTAATATTTTTTTGGGTCCGTTACGTTTTATATACATTTTTTCTAAGTGTTTAGTCCATTTTATACGTTTTCTCATGTTTTTTTATTCACATTTGTTTTTTTTTTCAAGTGAAATTTTTTTATCAAAAAAAATTTATTATAAGATATTACAAATTTTTTTTCACATGTCACGAAAAATAATTTAAAAAAAAATTATTTCAGAAAAAAAAAATTATTTTGGAAAAAAAATAATTTCGATAAAAAATTGGAAAGAATTTTGGAAAAAAATAGGGACGGTGGACGTAATTTTCTTCAAATGACAGGGGCCATTTATGCAATTTAGCCTAGGGACGGTGGATGCAATTTTCGCAAACCCACAGGGACCATTTATGTAATTTGAAAGGATAAAATGGTCATACTACTTACAGAAAGACAAAAGTGTCAACGTTAGTATTTACAAGAGTATTTTTTTAGTTCACTACTTTGAAAATGATTGTTTGACAACTATAATGTTTTTTTATAGAATTAGCCCATATGTTATATATTGTCTTTCAGAAAGAAAAACCTTGACGTACAGATGATCTCAAGTATTCTACGTAAATGATCCAGTTAACATGTGATCGATGCCATGTTCATACTTACCAGTGAGAACTCGAATAGAAAATCACTTGAGTAGAGCCCCAAACCACCTTCATGTTAAACATCATATATGTAGTCTTGAGCTACAAAATTAAGGTGAACACCTATAAGGAGCTGACCCGCATAACTTGAATGAACAAGACATGTTCAAACTTACCAGCAAAATAAGAAGAGTATTCTTCTAAGACGTGTTGGATTAAGGCGATGCCTATCAAGGTAAACGTTCATGCTTGAAAAGTTAAGATAGATTGTCTACCGACTAGAATTAATATATCTCGGAGAGGCATGGAGATCGAGTCTATCATGTGCCCAATGTGTGGTGAGGCGGCTAAATCGGCTCGACACATTTTCTTCATTTGCCGGATAACTGGAGATGTTCTGTGTAAGATATCTCGATGGTGGGATGTCGGCTATTCGGACTCATCTTCTTACAAAGATTGGTTGGAGTGGATCTTGAGCTTGCGGCTTTCAGTTAAGCATAAGTAGTTTTTTGAAGGAGTTTGTTATGCGTTATGGTGGCATATTTGGACTTTCCGCAATAAGTGTGTTTTTGATTCAAAGTTTCCTTCAAAGGTGGCTATTTTTGAAGATGTGGTGTCTCGGTCGATTTATTGGTATCGCTATAGATGTAAAGGTTCGTTTAGTTGGATTGAGTGGCTTAAAAATCCTTATTTAATATCTTTGTAATTTTCTTAGCGCCTTGCTAGCAGGATTTTTTTTTTTATTATTTGTTTTTCTAATAAAACTTCGCCGTTAAAAAAAAAGAAAGAAGAGTTTGTGGTTTGCACATATAATAGTACTAGTAGGGTACCCGCGCATTGCAGCGGCGGGTACCCTAAATTAAATTTTAATGACATCAAAAGATAAAAGTGATAGCTAGGAGTTATAACCCATTCGGGCTTGGTATGTGTTAAATTATACATACCTTTTACATTAATAATCAGACCAAATACACCAAAAAGTAACAAAATATGTCAAATATGTTGTGCTTCTGTGTTTATGAATGTGCAGGTACGGATATTGTGAAAAATGACAAAAACCAAGTCAAAAACGACAAAACCGAGCACTCAATTGGAAAAAGCACAAAATTTCTAGTCAAACGACACGGAACAAGGACATTACTATATATACTAATAGAGCGTCAAATGACGCCATCTTACGTCACCGTTGGCCCGGTCTCTGACGTTAGTCCAGCCCAAATCCTTAGCTCAAATCTTTTTTTTTCTCTTTCATATTAAGATGCCACCGCCTGTTTTGTCATAGTTATCTTCTTCGTCTACCTCTTCTGCAACTGCCGTCCTCCTGTTTTGTGCAACTACTGTGGTGTTCTCTATTTTATGGTCTCTGTACACGTTTCATCGGTGTAGGTACATCTTACGTCATCGTTGGCCCGGTCTCTGACATTAGTCCAGCCTAAATCCTTAGCCCAAAATTTTTTCCCCCTTTCATATTAAGATGCCACCACCTGTTTTGTCATAGTTATCTTCTTCGTCTACCTCTTTTGTAACTGTCGTCCTCCTATTCTGTGCAGCTACTGTGGTGTTCTCTGTTTTATGGTCTCTGTACACGTTTCATTGGTGTAGGTAAAACGGTGTCGTGCCGCTGGTAGTCCCAAGTTGTGCTTTTCGGTGGGTTTCCCGCATGACCCATTGGGTGTTGTGGAGGCCTACTAGCTCAGAAAAAAAGTGGTTAAATCTTCGCCTTCACCTTACACCTCTCTTTCTAAAATAGGTACAACACTCACCGATCTTCAAGCTTCTACATCTTTCTGCAACTATCGTACTTTCTTCAATCTTCGCCTTCACCTTACACCTGTCTCTCTAATTTGTTTACCGCTGGTGTCAATTGTTGTTTCTGAAAGAATTGGTTCAAAACCCTAATGTTAGTGTTCTGTTGTTGAAGATGTGCCTGGTATGTTTGTGGTAAGTTTTACTTTGATTTTCAATATTGGGTTCGAATATTCATATGAGTTTTAGTAATTTTGAAAAAAAAAAATCTATTTCCCTTATAGCCAACACATGCAACTGATATCGTTTGGTGTTTGTGTTGAAGCTCAAATGTTGGAAGTTATTGTGGCTGTAGAAATTTCGATGAGGCTTTCAGGGGAATTTATGCGGGGTTTGCCGTGATTAGGATTAATGAAGAACCTGCGACTGATATGAATATAGGTTAAAGTTTGGATTTTTCGGTTTTATGATACCTCATAGGCTAACTTTGTTTGTTGTATGAGGTCGCTTGATTGACTTTATGACTTACTTACAAAATCAACTTACTCATGGTTTTGTGCAGGTTAACGTGTTAACACATGCCAACAAAGATTGAATCGTGGTTTGATGCCTCCGGTACCTTGCACGGCACACAAATTTCGCAGCAGTGACCATTGGTAATGGGTACAGAGGATGCGTGGTGGTCCTGATTCATGGATGGTCGGACCACTGGAAGAGTGGAAGGTAACTACGAAAATCAAAAAGGTATCATGATAAGCTTCCATGGTTCTTTTTTTGTAGGTATGAATTAATCATTGAGAAGTTTAACCTTTACATTTGAATCTTATTAAGTTTTTCATTGTCATTGACATTGACCTATTTTGCTAGCTGTAAAAAATCGGTGCGAGATGTGTGTGACAATCTGCGTACAGATAACAGGCATACACAAGTATCTATTCATTTCACCAACATTTCACAGTTTTGACCCATTACTTATAATTGTTTATATAGATGGTGTTATATAGATTATCTTATATACGTTGCTTTGGCTTATGATTCTGAGGTAGGACCGTAAGATATATGGTATTGTTTAAGGGTTACATTGGTGTCGTTTTATCAGTTATAGTAACCACTTAATGTGGGATTGTGCTGCCACATTTTTTGCATATAAAGTGTTGTTTTCTGTTGGAACAGGTTTCTAACAAGAAAAAATGTTTGAGTTTTTTGCATATAAACTCAGCTGAAGTTGGATTCTACAAAGATTTACATTCTTGCTCCGGTAATTTGTTTACGCAATTAACTGACTAGAAACAAATATATACATTGCTAAGGTAATTTCTTTTTGGGCAGAAAAATAACACAAACAGGGTTTACGCCCGACTCAACTGGAAGACTCTTAAAAGTCATCAGACTGTTGGTATTGACCGAAAGTATGTTTTAATACCGGAGTACGTGAACAAGAATATTAAAACTTAAAAGGCATTTGCTACATGGTGCTAAAACCAGGCATAAGTGTTGAGATCTAGATATGATGCTTATGGTTCTCACTGTTCACTACCATAACCAATCAAGCAACTTTAGCATCGGAGTACCCGTACTTAACACTGTCATTGGTTGCTAACATGGGTACATTTTACTTTCCGGAATTTTCATTTATGCTCTATCTTTAACTATATATAAGGTAATTATTTTAAATATATTGAAGTACGAATGCTTCCATTCAAGTGTTTTAATGCATTGCATGTCGGTATAGTAATTTGCATAAAACTGATTTCGTACAAATGCTAAATGTTCACCGCTTTCTACTTAAAACAAATACCATGCATGATCGACAATGTGAAACAATGCCCCGCCGCAACGCGGCGGACCGCTGCCCACCTCGTTTGAGCAAAAGTGTGAGAGTTTCAACGTCAAACAAGTATCAATGAAGCCTCAACCAAGGAAAAAAAAAAGACCAAGTTTAAAGCCCAAATGATAAATGAAACACAACCCACAAAAAGATAAAAGAAAGTAAATGAAGCCAATTTCCTTTCGAGAGTTTAGCCTAAAAGTCATTATCCTGGGAGGCCACATTTAGTTTGAAGTATATAAAGAAGACTTGAAAGAACATCTAGGGTAACCTAGTACATAGTTAAAAAATCCCAACTTTTGGGTCGGTGACACCATTCATAGCCCCACACGTCTTTTTTTTTTTTATGGGTAAAGGGGAGTAATCATGCACCCTGGTAAAATATATTAACAAAAAACATTGAAGTACAATGGATGAGAGTGAGTCCCTTATCTCAGTCCCTTAGGACACTTACCTAACCACTATATAAGAATGACAGGCCATTCTTATAACTTACAATCCAAATACAACTAACAATGACTAAAAGATAAAAAACAATAAAGCATAACTCAAATAAACACTTGAGTCTTCTTAGTCACCATAGCAATCCAAAACGTGCACATGAAGAAACCCAAAATCAAGTTTCTCCGCCTTCCAAACCAACTCCAAACCAAATCCATTTGCGACTTCTATTAGTATTATGCATGAAGCATAATCTAACAACCTAATAAGAGTGCAATCCATAGCAAATCGAATTTGAACATATACGCTTGTGATCACAACAACACAATGACATTATTTTGAGTAACAAAAAGCTGCCAAAAGCAACCAAGATCAGAATGCAAACCGATGGTAGCATAATCTGCCATAGACTAACACAAGATTGAGTATCATAATCAGTAAGAGGGTTAAAGAGACCCTAACCAACATGATACAAAGGGTTTTGAACAAGACCCTTCAAACTTAACTTCCATCACTATTCAATACAGCAGCAGATTCACATAAGATGTAACAAGCTTAACTTGATTAAATCTAACCACTCAAGTGAACAAACAGCAAACGACCTTAACTCCAACCACATGCAATCAACATCCAACGCAACCCATCGTCACGCACACAATCACCACCAATGTCGATCAATACATGTTCATAAAGGCAACACATAGGGTTAACGAACCCTAACTGACATCATGAAACCATTACAGCAGCAATAGTAGCATCGAGCAATACCAATCATTAAGCGCAGCAAACCCCGTACACAAACCCAAACTTCTTGAAACGCACTAAAAATCGAAACCCAAAAAATTTCGTATAGCATAGAGTAGTTTAACCAAATGTGATTAAACAAGCGTAACAAGAAACTAATCGATCCTTAAATAAATAAAAGTCAGTTTGAAACCGACTATACGCTCATAGGATTAGAAGATCGATTAGGAACAATAACCCTAATAATAATGATATCCCTTATAAGGATAAACAATCAGGTCGATTAGGGTTAAGGATGAGAGCATGAAGATCGAAACCCTAAGAAAAACGACCACCTTAAAAAACGAGATCGATTGAATACAAATAAAGTAAGGGTTTCGAATCTGGAGATTTCATAAGAATAACATCTACAAAAGCCCTTATCAGCCGCCATCTCAGTGATTAAAACGAACACATATACACGTATTGCATACCCATAAACGAATAGGAATCATTACAAGGTAGAGAGGACGGATATATATTGATTTATGTAAGAAAAAGTAAGAGGAGATGGCGGCTGGAAATCTCCATGGAGACAAAGAATTAGTTAGGGTTTTTTGGAACTATCAGATTTCGTTAATTGCCCCACAAGTCTTCATCTTGCATTAATCATTTTTGTTTCATTTTCATCTCAATTAATGACTAGTATTTGTACTAATTAATGTTTTAATTCCTATTCGTATGAATATTTCAAATAGATGTCAGGTGTACTTTTTCATTCATTTCAATTTTTACTAAATTTAGCATTTTTCTTTTTTAAAGCATTTATTACTGTAGTAGTTTTTAATATCAGTTAATCAAAATTTGAAGCTAGCTTTAAATCATTTTTATAGTATAAGAATATTCGTACAAGTAATTAGTGGATATTATTGGGCTTAACCATGGAGTTTAAGAGATTGGTTTTAGACGCCAACTTTTATTTTCATTCATTTCAACTTTTACTAAATTTAGCCTTTTTCTTTTTTCAAAGCATTTATTAGTAGTTTTTAATATCAGTTAATCAAATTTTAGAGCTAGCTTTAAATCATTTTTATAGTATAAGAACATTCATACAAGTAATTAGTGGATATTATTGGGGGTTAACCATGGAGTTTAAGAGATTGGTATTGGACGCCAACTTTCATTTTTTTCTTTGTTTCGTATTTTTTAGTTTTCATTTATAGGAGTACTTTAGTCTTGATTTTAATTTTTAATCTCTAAACATAGCAATAAATAATCTATAGACATAGCAATAATAAATAGTATACATTTTAATCTTTAATCTCTAAACATAGCAATAAATAATATTTAAACATAGCAATAATAAATAGTCAAGATTTTAATCTTTAATCTCTAAACATAGCAATAATAAATAGTATAGGTTTTAATCTTTAATCTCTAAACATAGCAATAAATATATCTCTAAACTTAGCAATAATAAATAGTCTAGATTTTAATCTTTAATCTCTAAACATAGCAATAAATAATCTCTAAACATAGCAATAATAAACAGTCCAAATTTTTTTTCTTTGTTTCGTATTTTTTTGTTTTTATTCATTTCATCTTTTACTAAATAGCCTTTTCTGTTTTCAAAGCATTTATTAGTAGTTTTTAATATCAGTTATAATCTCTAATTTCTATGAATAATCTCTAAACATAGCAATAATCTCTAAACATAGCAATAAATAATCTCTAAACATAGCAATAATAAATAATCTCTAATTTCTATTCGTATGAATATTTCAAATAGATGTCAGGTTTACATTTTCATTCATTTCAACTTTTACTAAATTTAGCCTTTTTCTTTTTTCAAAGCATTTATTAGTTGTTTTTAATATCAGTTAATCTAATTTTGGAGCTAGCTTTAAATCATTTTTATAGTATAAGAACATTCGTACAAGTAATTAGTGGATATTATTGGGCTTAACCATGGAGTTTAAGAGATTGGTTTTGGACGCTAACTTTCATTTTCATTCATTTCAACTTTTACTAAATTTAGCATTTTTCTTTTTTCAAAGCATTTATTAGTAGTTTTTAATATCAACTAATCAAATTTTAGAGCTAGCTTTAAATCATTTTTATAATATAAGAACATTCTTATTTTTTATTTCTCATTTATGGAGTAGTTTAGTCTAGATTTTAATCTTTAAACTTTGTTATAAATTTTTATTTGAGTAAGGATTTAATCATTATTAATTTATGTTTAAGTTATATTAATTTCAAGCATTCATTTTAATGTTTTAGTTAATTATTTGTTAACAGACACAAAAAAAAAAAAAAAAAAAAAAAAAGAAAAAGAAAAAAATCTTGTTATCTTTTGAGGAGGGTAATTAAGTTTTGTTAACTATTAAATACCAAAACTTTCTTTTTTCTCATCACATAGTAATTTGAAAATTTTACTTACGTATTAATTTAAGTAATTAATCTGATTAATATACACAACAAAAGGCTTAATAAAAGTAACTTTTTACACATTTTGTTTTTCCCCATGAACCCTTATACACCATCTTTTAATCAATTATGCAAACTGGTATATTACATATCGTTAGAATATATTAATATAAAAGGAGGTAAAATAACTCTACTTGATAATAGAACTACTATATAAGGTATATTACGTGTTAAGACAAGAGTCAATAGAACCATATATTATATAGTCTAAAACATTAATTCATATAATAAATTTTAGCCAAAAAGATCTTGGACTTCTATGAAAAGTTGGATTTGTCAAGGGACCAAAGTGAAATATACTCTTCTATAAAAAGGCAAGCATGCAAACACCATGAGCTATTCCATTCACATGCAAAAGATGGATATCTTCAATAAGAAATTTATAGTGCTGTTTTTCTTAGCAATCACTCTTCTTATTTCTTCTTCCTTTGCAGATGATCATTTGCCTCCAGCTCGGTATATATTATCTTTTCTTCTATATATATCTGCTTACTATATAGATTGACGTTAAAATGTGTAAATTTATCGGGCATTCAAACCTACGTACGAGTATAATTAATATGATTGTACAAATATTTATGTGCAGAATTGAGAATCGCAAGTTAAAGTCGCTTGAGGGTGCTGTCGTGAGATGGTTTTCAAAAATTCCTTCAAAAGATGGAGTATTCCCGTCCCTACAGCCTAACAATAATATTTTCACTTACGACAACGGAGATACTGCGAACCCTACAGCCTATAGAACCCTTTTACAACAACTACGAAGTCGACTAGCAAGTGGAACCGAAGCTCATGGAATTCCGATTACACGGCCCACCACGGATGTCCCTCTTCAAGATCGTTTCATCCAGGTTAGACTTCTAAGCGACGATCATGAGCGTATCACTGTAGTAATCGACACAACGAGTGTCTGGGTGGTGGGTTATATTGTTGACACAACGGATCCCCCAACTTTACACTATTTAAATCGCATTCCGAACGAAGTATTTCAGGCTTTCCCCCAAAATAACTATAATCATTCTCCGCTAAATTTTGATGGCAACTATAACGGTCTTCCAAGTAGATACACAACTCAACTTGGACACGGTGCCCTAAATAGGGCCATCAGAAATTTATATTACGCAAACGCAGACCATCGACCCAGCGCGCTGTTGGTGATCATTCAAATGGTGGCAGAAGCAGTAAGGATAAGTTACATTGAACATCTTGTCGTAGTAAACATGGGCCAGTATCAAGACTTCATACCAGACTATAGGGCCACAAGCTTGGAGAACAGGTGGTCGGATCTATCCGAGCAGATGCAATTTTCAGCAAGTGTGTCTGGAAGTGTCTTTCTTAGGGCCATTGCAATTCGAAATGCGGTAAACGAAGTTCTCCAAATAGACAGTGTACAAAGATTCCTGCGGCACGCAAAGCTGGCTCTAATGTTGTACACATGTAAGAACCCCAGACCAATTATAAAAACGCCATTTCCGGTTGCTGTTGGGGCTGACGAGCAGTGTGATGATCTGCATAGTGAGCCGACCGCAAATATCATCGGAAGGAATGGGCTATGCATGGACGTCAAAATAAGAGACACTTACCATGATGGGCTTCCCACTATGTTGTGGCCATGCGGAAAGGCTCAACTTAACCAGCTCTGGACATTCAAATCTGATGGCACCATCCGGTCCAATGGAAAATGCTTGACAACCTATGGTTTTTCCCCTGGAAACTATATTATGATATACGATTGTGGTAGAGCTGAGCCTGAAGCCACCAAGTGGTATCTTTCTAGTATTGGTTCCATCGTGAATCCTAAATCAGGCCTTGTCATAACAGCTGAGACCTCCGATCAGGGGACCGAGCTGACGCTAGCTGAGAATAACCATTATGCTAAGCAAGCTTGGAGTGCTGGAAACTATAGTGAACCCACCAAAACTTATATCAGTGGGTTTCTTGAAATGTGCTTGCAGGCCAACGGTGTCAATGAACGTGTTTGGCTAGCAGGTTGTATTATTGGCTCCGAGCCCAGCAACCAACAGTGGGCACTCTATGATGACAGCACTATTCGGCCCTACACCGACCGCACTCTCTGTGTGACATCAGATGGCAATGACAGGTGGGATGTTATCATCCTCCTTGAATGCCAAGGGTCCGAAAATCAGCGGTGGACTTTCATGGCTGACGGCACCATCTTAAACCCAAATTCTAAGCTAGTTATGCGGGTCAGTGTGCCTTCTCATGAAATCATTCTGTATGAGCCTACAGTGAATCCTAGGGGCCAAAAATGGTTGGCATTCTAATGCATGCATATGGCTTCCATAGCATGCATGCATGCATCTAAGTGCGTATGTAAACACCTGAAGAATAAGACACATAGATGCAATCTACTGTAATAATGAATATTTATACATATATAAAGTTAAGTTTGTTGAATTTTATTTTGGTTTGTAATATAATTACAGGTCTGCAGTATTTGAGATGGGTAACACTAAAGTTATTGCTGTTGTTTATGGTCCTTGTGAGTTCCCAATATGCTATGTCCATGTATGCATTGTTAACCATCATTAGGCATGTGCGTAATGCCCAAATCTTTAGGCTTTAATTTTGTTTTCTTCTTTTATAGTATTCATCAAATTTCTAGGGTTCAAAAAGTTGATTTTGTGATTAACATAGTAGATCATCCAACGATACAATATAAACAAATCTCCTTTTTTGTTGAAAATTATTTAAACTTCTGCTGTGTTGCAATGCACGTTTCATGTCTGATTTGCATACATCAAAGACAACATCATCTGATCCTACGAATTCACGTCTGATTTGCAATCATGTGCCTTTGTTATAGTAAAAAAGACGCTAACCTGAGAGCTTGTGTACCGCTGCATTAAAGGTTTAAATTAATAAAAATTTGGGCATTACACACATGCCTAATATGTTGAATTATGATATCGTGACAATCATATAAAATAACCAAACACATCAAGTGAGCATAGTGGAAGCAATTATAACAAGATCATATAACATGTAATTAATTAATCAATAATAAATATTAAACATACCTTTGTGATTCTAGCCCGAACAAGAATCAATATGCAATCTTCAAATCAAGAACCCTAATTAGGGTTTATGTGGATTATAAGAATTACCCCTTACCTCTTTTGTAATTCAATCCAAGAATCAAACAAAAGTATGTTTGAATCGCGTTCTTGTACGCACGTACTAAAACAAGTTAAAGTAATGCTAGTTTTTAGAACACAAAATTAAACCAAAACCTTTTG
The DNA here is from genome assembly GCA_030686995.1 of Artemisia argyi. Classification (NCBI taxonomy): domain Eukaryota; kingdom Viridiplantae; phylum Streptophyta; class Magnoliopsida; order Asterales; family Asteraceae; genus Artemisia; species Artemisia argyi. The sequence goes on along the minus strand of JARVZY010006739.1, from coordinate 12,640 downwards.
TTTAATGAAGAAAATCGATCAACCCTTTAAGGGTGTTTGTTTGATCGACTACAAGAAAACAAGGAGAAGAAAAACAAGTTTAGGGTTTGTGTGTGTGCACAAGAGATACAAACCTTTAACCCTTAGCCTTGTATATATAGTGTATGAAACTTGGAGCTCAAGAAAACAAAGGAGGTGCCCTCCTATTGGGTTGGCCGATTGGATCTAAGCCCAAGGGGGCTTCCGGATGCTTCTTGACTTACCAATTAATCATACACATTCTTTCCTTATATTCGTCTAATGATTATTAGTCATTTATCTTAAATACTAAAAAATCATTATATATATTTGTGTAATAAATAATTAAATATAAACTTTTACATTTAATTATTAAACTTTAACTCTCATACGTAAAGTGTGCAATCCCGTGATCTCGAGTTCGATCCTAACATATGAGTACTAAAATAATGTCCATAATCTAACAGCTCCCACTTGGACATATTTTAATAGTGTAATCACATCGGTTAGCATCTAGCAACACGCCGATGCCTCTAGTACGATCTCGAGTAAGGCTCCTGGAAAAACCTTTTAATGATTTCTCATTATTATTATCCTTTTGTTTCTAATACCACGTGAATAAGGATATGGATCAAAGTCATTCCTTAATTAACCATTCTGTTTCTCGTTGTTTGTGATTGAGTAAGATTACCAAATCTTCTGAACATATTTAGGGGAGATCTTGGGTGTGGCCAAACATACATCTTACCAATCCTACGAGGGGCCCAGCAGTATTAAACTCCAAAAAATAAATTTAAATGAACAAATTCTATCTTGACTACAAGCAAAACCCACAAACTTTGTAACACTTTCGAAAACAACCCTTATGACTACCAGTTACGTATAGCGTTAAGTTGTTCCACATAAATGTACTACATTCATGACACTTATCTTGCATCTCAAGTCTGAGGATAACTTCTTATGATTTACTTAATGACAAGATCCATAAAGTAACATCATGTAATTGGGATAAGTCCTATATTCGGTATCATTGAATATCATCTGAAATGACATGACTATGCATCAATATACTTAAGTATATTATACCAACCTTCAGATTTGTCTTGATTTAATAATATTCCCATATTATTAACTGAAAACGGACAATTTAGAATAACATTTATTCATGGATTAAACATACAAATATAGGATACAATATATTATAAATTAAACATACCATGTATTTAAATTTATAATAATTGTTTAACATCCCTTATCCAAATACTAAATAGATCAATGCATGACAACTCTTGTTGATGAATTATGTCTCAAGTAATGACATTCCTACTTGTTGACAAAATATAAATCATCCAACTTTGATATATCGAAATTTTAAGAATACTTATTTCAACAATTCAACTAGTGAAGTTCTTGTATGTGCATACTCAACTATTTTGACAATGCCATAAAATATTTCATAAAATGTGTGACATCCTTAACCACCAATTTATGATAATCAAACTCCCAAACATTTTAAAGTTTAAAGTATTCTTATTCTTTTAATATATAATGCAACTATGCTTTTAATAAGCATAACTAGTACATATAGTCAAAGATGAAATCCTTACAATGACTAGTATTGAGTGTCATCTCAATTTCATTAGCATCATTGTATGCAACAACAATATGCTATTAAAACTTTTCGTAAACCATAATATCTATTGTGTAATGTTTGATGCCCTTCAAACTTTCAAGTTTTTGTTTACTATGACAATTTTCACAACAATTGAAAAATTGTTCATCTATAGAATTTGGAAGCTGTTCCAGATTTAGGATGTAATATATATATATATATATATATATATATATATATATATATATATATATATATATATATATAGGGAAGGGATCGGGTGCATTTTTCCTTTTTAGTGCGGATGGTACGGATAAATGTGGACCACACGATCATCCGTCCATCTCAGATTCTGATAAAAAAACGCGGTGGCAATATCGTAAATATCCCGTCTTTTTTCAAAAACATTACCATCGTATTAGCTTTTTTTCTGAAAAAAATTCAAAAAAATCTGAAAAAATTAAAAAAATAAAGAGGACAACAAATAATTAAGAATCGCTGAAAAAAATTTCAAAAAAAAAATCGTTTTCATCGTTAAAGGTATTGTGATATTAGCGTATGATTTTGACTTTTTTACAAAAGTCAAGATCTGATCTTGACAAAGTCAAGATCAAATCTTGACTTTTGTAAAAAAGTCAAAATCAGATTCTGAAACTTTTTTTTTAATAAAAATTTTAATATCACAATAACTTTTTTAATATCATAAAAACTTTTTCTTAATAAAAATTGTTAATATCGCCGTAACTATCATGCTTTGTTAATATCAATCTAATATTCATACATTCTTTTTCAGTTTTTTTAATATCACTGTAAGTTTTTTTAATATCGTAATAAAAAAAAAACAATTATACTAAGCTTTTCACTAATATCACGGTTCATTTTTACATGTAAAAAAGTTTAATATCACGTTGGTTTTATAATATCACCGTAGCTATCATGGGTTTTTAATATCACGGCTCATAATATTGTTAATATCACGGTAGAACTCATAATATGGTTAATATCACGGTAGCACTCATAATAAAAAAAACAAAAAGTTCTCAGAAAAATCTGAAAAAATAAAAAAATGAAAGAAGATAACAATATTAAGGATCGCTCAAGCCTACACCGAGTGTTACTGTTAGTGATGGCTTTCAACCTGCGAACAACAAGAAGAAGGGTAAGAAGGGTGCTACTAATACTACGAGTAAGGGAGGATTTTTTAAACCTGTTGTGGGTAAGCAATTTCATTATCAACCCAAGAAGACTCCCTCGGCACCTAAGATAGTGGATACCACGAAACCTATTAATGTGGATGTGGCTAGTACAAGTGGTACCAAGATTGTGACTTCCAATCAGTTTGATACTCATAATATGGATGATACGGATACCTTTGGTATTCCCACTAATGAGACCAACAAGGATGTGGAATCGGGTTGTTTTATGGAAGCTAATGAGGATGAGTCTCTTAAGACTGGTAATGCGTCGCAAGGTACTTTTGTGAGTAATATTCAAGAAAAGGAACACTATGTTGATTCTACTCCTATTGTTAAGAAAATTGGGGAGCTTGAAAAGCTAATTATTGAAGGGAAAGCGACTCTTGTGGATGATGATGGTCATCCTATTCAGAAGGTTACTTCTTCTTCTAAGAGGTCTAACCCATTTTCTAAAGTGGGCGAGGTCGTGGTATCCGATACTGACGACGAGGAGGTTGTGGACATGTTCGATGAGGCAGGAAACCTATTTGGTGGTGGTCATGACCGTGAGGATGAGTATGATGACTATGATGATTATTCTAAGAAAGTTTATGATCTCCTAGGGAATTTGGATGCTTTTAATGCCATGTATGGCACTAAACTCCAAGCTCGTAGGAAGTAGTTTTTCATCTTTGTCAATGTAGTGTGTTATCATGTGAGTAGTGGTTTGTTTTCTTTTTAGAAAATAGGAAGTATCTTGTTATGTAAGCTCTCGCCTATGTAACGGGCTGAGATTTGGGATTCACCCAAATCCATTGTACTTAAACGTTTTTTGGAGTAATACATTTACCGGGTCGCTGACCTTTTACCCAAAAAAAAAGAAAAAAATTAAAAAAATCGTTTGAATGGTGATTTGGTACTGTGATAGTTGCGTAGATCTTGACTTTTTTACAAAAAGTCAAAATCAGATCTGGATTGTACGGCCTAGATCTATCCGCACGTCTGCACTAAAACAAAACATCCGCACGTGATCCTCACTCTATATATATATATATATATATATATATATATATATATATATATATATATATATATATATATATATATATATATATATATATATATATATATATATATATATTTTTATATATATATATATATATATATATATATATATATATATATATATATATATATATATATATATATATATTTTAGAATATTACACAAGTTATCTAACAACTTTTAATTAGATATTAATATTGTCAAATCATCTTGTAATCAAGAATGATACAACAAAACATGATGTACATGAAAAAATCTTTGAGTCATACTTAGATTTTATTCATGTCATACATATCTACTTAGACTTTCTAAATAATATATCATGTTATATTAAAGATTCATTTACCGCACATGTTTCAACAATAAACATTTATTCCAAGGTTGCATGTCTTATTTTCTAATCTTTAAAGTTTCATTCCAAACTAAGACTTAACTTTTAATTTATATGGAATGTTACCTTTTATATGTTCTACAACATGTATGATTTAAGAAATTAAACATAATACTCCCACTAGCTTTTAGGAATACTTAGAAATTATCTTATTTCAATTATAAATCAAAACATGAATTTAATAATTAAACATAAGAGTAATCTTCTAGATGCATGCATTTATCCATCCATGGATTATTGCACTTTGTACACTTCCAAAGATTTATTTGAATTCATAAACTCCTTTTGATTACTTATCATCCTCGCTCAGGTAATCACTCAAGAAAGAGTTTTGATATTCCATTGTCAATTTCATAAATATGACAATTATAATCTTTATTTATTTAATATGTTTAGAAAAGAATATTCAATCACAGTTAATTGCTTAAGTGTGATTAATAATCTTGTCATAAGACATGCATTATGTACGTGCACAATATTGTCCATATGATTTCTATAAAAAGATTTAAACAACAAGGGTTACCTAATCTTTGAAGAAACTCATCTTCATTTTCTAGTCTAACTATTAAGATAAACCAAGTTTCTAAAATTGATTATCTTTATGGACAACATCTTAATCATTCATATCATGTATACGTTACCCAACTACATATTGATAATGTATCATAATGATTTATCAGGTTTACAATAATCCTGTAAATCATAGCCCTCAGCATATTAATCAAATATCTGAGATATATTGCTATTCTATGAATGATAATTCAATCATCTTGAGATTTAACATTTTAAATGTCAAACTTTATTATGATATATACTAGTGTATTTTAGAAGATTATGTATCTTGTAATTTTATCTTTTAAAGATCAAAACTCCCACTTGCTTTTAGCAATTTAAAGACTATCTTTAAATATTTAGCAAATAAAACAACAATACAATATTCTCTTTTGGGATATTACAAATACATATTGACAGTTCCTGACTTTACTTTGTTAATAACCTCTTCATAAGCAGTTTAAACAAATTTAGAACTTCAATTTAAGACTTAATGTGATTCATCACATTCATCATATTCCATCATATGATAATGCCTTATTAATCTTCTATGTTGGAGTTTAATTAAATATGTCCAAGTCATACTCAACATTCTAACCTTGATAATTTTTGGAAGAAAAGTTATCATAGTTATCTTTAATCAAACAATATAACAAGAGTTTGATTTTCCTAACTGAACATACCATAAACATTTGATATTTCATTAGTATTAATATTGTAAGACAATCTAACAATATTAAAGATAACAATATTTCTTTTGACTTGTCTATTTACCAACTAATTCATTTTAATGGTATAATAATATTCAAGCCAATTACATGCTTTATAACACAAGTACTTTTTACAAAGTCACTTCATATCCATGTCTTTACAAGAAAACATAAAGTGTTATAATCTCACTATTCGTTATAAGTCATTTAACAATTTAATAACTTCATGTATATGTTTTAATTAAAAAACACAACAAGATAACGTCTTACTTTATTATAAGTCTTGTAACAATTAAAAGACTTTATGTTTATATCTTTACAATGAAACATAAACATGTTTAACTAAAGTAATTATGAACACAATCTTTTGGTTTCAATAGTAATTTCAAGTTAATTTATTACTTCACAATAATGTAAATAACATTATTTCTTCATTTATTTATATCATTCCAAGAACACATAAATATTCAGATTGAAGTAGCATTAGATTACTGAATTAATTTATGTCATTCCATGAATTCATAAATCTATAAATTAAAGTAGTCTTGATATCATATTGACACATGTTCTAATAGGTATCTAATTTAGAAACTACATATTCTCATGGTTTAATTACATCAGTTGATCTGCTAGTAATGAAAATATGAAATTCACCTTGTTGTTGCAATCTAGTTAAGCTCTCACATAACATAAATTGTAACATCAAGTGTTTTTTGAATTAGCCTAGTATAATTCATATCAGAACATTATTCTAATTTAGAAACTGCAAATTCTCATTGTTCAATTACATCAGTTGATCTGCTAGTAATGAAATATGAAATTCACCTTGTTGTTGCAATCTAGCTAAGCTCTCACATAACATAAATTGTAACACCAAGTGTTTCTAGAATTAATATTAGAACATTATTCTCTTATCTTGTAGTCAAGAGAATCTATTAAATCTTATCTTTATGAGATTTTTCTTGCACACATTAAAGATAACATTTCTCCCACTTGTGCATGGAACAACCTCATATAGTTGATAAACAACATGCCATGCATTTGTTTGTGTGTTCAATATGATTGTGTTATACATTTTAGCATAACAAGTATATGTAAAACAACAATGTCTAGTAAGGAAACGTACAAGACTATCCTTAAAAGTATGAGTGTCTACACTTGGAAAGTAATTATCTTTAGCTAACAAGATGTCAAAGCTTGTAACTCCCACTGAATTAAAGATAATTACAATAATTCCTTATTCAGCGATAAGTACACAATGCTCTCACTGAATTTGACAACATTGTAAATGTTTCCTATCCAGTGAAAGAAAATAGTGTGCTTGTAACTTTTCTACACCTTTGAATGTCCATATGTAACAATTACTTATGTACTAAAAGTGTATTCTACTACGTAAATGATGGACTATCCACCAAATGCTATTAACTTGAAAAATTGGGCATGCAATTTCTTCCTTAACAGGTCTACCATCCTACATTGTATGCAGCGCCTTTAGAATAGTCAAAACAACTAGTTTGTCTTTAAACATTTTGCGGTAATTAGTCTTGATTCTAATTATAATAACTCATAAAATGTCATACATAATTTTCTGTTAACCAAATATCATATTTGTTACTAAGAATTTAATCACCGAATGAGGATGATGAAATCCCTATGAAAAATGTACGCAATTTTCTTAACTATTAAAAATTTGCTATGAGTTATATTAGATTTAGACATATCTAATATTCCTATTATCCTTTCTCATTCAAGAAAATGAATAGGATTGTGTCTCACTCTTCCTTCATAGAAAGGAGACTTCTTTTGCCTTTTAAGTAAATATTTCTTAATCAAACATTTGTTTGAAAACAGAACTAGATCAATTCACCAAAGCCCAAAGTGCATTTACGGTTTGAACGTTGCATTAATACATTAAAACGAATTACAAAATTCAATTTCAGTATTTTCAATAATTAGGTCTTTAAGAAAATAATATACCCATTGGTAAATATTTATATTAACCGTAGTATTTTCTTAAAGCTAAGATCCAAATTGACATAGTACCATTACATCAGTTGATCTGCTAGTAATGCTAGTATTCAACAAGGTAATTGTCAAACTATAATTGCCAATATCATATTGCATTTCCTAAATTTATGGGATTTACAATCACAAAACTTTTGTATTGTAAGCATGTTTGATCCGCATCTTAATGCCTTGAGTCCAAGATCTCACTTCCTACTCAATTTAAGTCGTCTAACTTAAAAACTGCAAACTCACAAATCCATCACATCAGTTGATCTGCTAGCAATGAATTTATGAAATTTACCTCTCCATTGCAAACTCGCCAAGTTCTCACATGACGTAAATTACAACTTCAAGTGTTCTTAATTAGATGGCATTCGACTTAATTTTATAAGGGTATTAAATTTCGACGTGATCAAAATAATGTATAAAGAAGCATGCATACAACTTCATAACATTGGTTTTACAAAACATTTTTATTACCAATTTGCTAAGAGTAAAACAACAAAGTTTTGATTGAGGTATCGGGTTCACCAATTAAAGAATTACCAACAATTATCGTCCACTATATCGTACTTTTGCATAAGCCCTAAGGCTTAGTGTTTCGGATAATCATTGTGAAATTGTGGTGAATTCACCCTTAAGATGACAATGTACGTAATATAGTGATACAGGTAAGTCTAGGATCGGCAACCAGGCAGTTGTTGAGAACCGGTAGGTGCATGAGCTTTAAAAACCCCTCTCTACAAGTACGTTGGATGGCAACCTTCGGTCCGCCTTTCGCACACTATGTACAAAAACATCAATCAACCAATCCTTTGAAATTTACTCCTAAAACCAAAACAATTTCGCCATTTATTTAGTCCGTATTATTTTTCTATTCAAAAAATTACACTTTTCGTTTATAAACATGTCTAACATAATAATAAACAAAAACAAGTAATATAAAAATAAAAAATAAAACAACTAAATAAACATATACATAACATAACAATTAAATATGCATAATACATGTAGCCACATGCAAATCTTATTCAATAGTCCTATTAATAATCAAATCTAGGTGTATAACGTATTTATTCAATTAAGGCTTTCTTCTTCTAGGAAAAAGAGCCACATACATCGATAAATCGATTGCGTAAGCCAAAACTAAACAAAAACCACATAGCACATAATTGATTATTTAATATTGGAGTCTTCCCCAATTCGACATCTATTAATAAATTTACATGTTTCGATATAACTTAACCATTAATTCATATATACAATTTAAACCATTTAAATTATCACACAATATAAAATCAATGCAAATATGCACTTTTTCACGGATTTAGCTTAACAATTAACATATTGCACCAAGATCGTTTACTAAAACGCATAACAAATTACATGACATCCTAGGGTTTCTAATCATATTAAAAAATCAAAAACCAAAACCCTAAAACCCTTTAAGGTCAATCGACCCATAAAAAAAATTAGGGTTAGGAATCTAAAAAAAACCCTAAAAACATGTAACTAAACGAATCAAGATTCAATTTTTATGCGTTTCGATAATTAAATACACATTATAACGGCTCTAGATGCTACTGTTGAATTATGATATCATGACAATCATATAAAATAAACCAAACACATCAAGTGAGCATAGCGGAAGCAATTATAACAAGATCATATAACATGTAATTAATTAATCAATAATAAATAGTAAACATACCTTTGTGATTTTAGCCCGAACAAGAATCAATATGCAATCTTCAAATCAAGAACCCTAATTAGAGTTTATGTGGATTAGAAGAATTACCCCTTACCTCTTTTGTAATTCAATCCAAGAATCAAACAAAAGTATGTTTGAATCGCGTTCTTGTGCACACGTACTAAAACAAGTTAAAGTAATGCTAGTTTTTAGAACACAAAATTAAACCAAAACCTTTTGTTTAATGAAGAAAATCGATCAACCCTTTAAGGGTGTTTGTTTGATCGACTACAAGAAAACAAGGAGAAGAAAAACAAGTTTAGGGTTTGTGTGTGTGCACAAGAGATACAAACCTTTAACCCTTAGTCTTGTATATATAGTGTATGAAACTTGGAGCTCAAGAAAACAAAGGAGGTGCCCTCCTATTGGGTTGGCTGATCGGATCTAAGCCCAAGGGGGCTTCCGGATGCTTCTTGACTTACCAATTAATCATACACATTCTTTCCTTATATTCGTCTAATGATTATTAGTCATTTATCTTAAATACTAAAAAATCATTATATATATTTGTGTAATAAATAATTATATATAAACTTTTACATTTAATTATTAAACTTTAACTCTCATACGTAAAGTGTGCAATCCCGTGATCTCGAGTTCGATCCTAACATATGAGTACTAAAATAATGTCCATAATCTAACAGCTCCCACTTGGACATATTTTAATAGTGTAATCACATCGGTTAGCATCTAGCAACACGCCGATGCCTCTAGTACGATCTCGAGTAAGGCTCCTGGAAAAACCTTTTAATGATTTCTCATTATTATTATCCTTTTGTTTCTAATACCACGTGAATAAGGATATGGATCAAAGTCATTCCTTAATTAACCATTCTGTTTCTCGTTGTTTGTGATTGAGTAAGATTACCAAATCTTCTGAACATATTCAGGGGAGATCTTGGGTGTGGCCAAACATACATCTTACCAATCCTACGAGGGGCCCAGCAGTATTAAACTCCAAAAAATAAATTTGAAGGAACAAATTCTATCTTGACTACAAGCAAAACCCACAAACTTTGTAACACTTTCGAAAACAACCCTTATGACTACCAGTTACGTATAGCGTTAAGTTGTTCCACATAAATGTACTACATTCATGACACTTATCTTGCATCTCAAGACTGAGGATAACTTCTTATGATTTACTTAATGACAAGATCCATAAAGTAACATCATGTAATTGGGATAAGTCCTATATTCGGTATCATTGAATATCATCTGAAATGGCATGACTATGCATCAATATACTTAAGTATATTATACCAACCTTCAGATTTGTCTTGATTTAATAATATTCCCATATTATTAACTGAAAACGGACAATTTAGAATAACATTTATTCATGGATTAAACATACAAATATAGGATACAATATATTATAAATTAAACATACCATGTATTTAAATTTATAATAATTGTTTAACATCCCTTATCCAAATACTAAATAGATCAATGCATGACAACTCTTGTTGATGAATTATGTCTCAAGTAATGACATTCCTACTTGTTGACAAAACATAAATCATCCAACTTTGATTTATCGAAATTTTAAGAATACTTATTTCAAGAATTCAACTAGTGAAGTTCTTGTATGTGCATACTCAACTATTTTGACAATGCCATAAAATATTTCATAAAATGTGTGACATCCTTAACCACCAATTTATGATAATCAAACTCTCAAACATTTTAAAGTTTAAAGTATTCTTATTCTTTTAATATATAATGCAACTATGCTTTTAATAAGCATAACTAGTACATATAGTCAAAGATGAAATCCTTACAATGACTAGTATTGAGTGTCATCTCAATTTCATTAGCATCATTGTATGCAACAACAATATGCTATTAAAACTTTCCGTAAACCATAATATCTATTGTGTAATGTTTGATGCCCTTCAAATTTCAAGTTTGTTGACTATGACAATTTTCACAACAATTGAAAAATTGTTCATCTATAGAATTTGGAAGCTGTTCCAGATTTAGGATGTAGTTTATATATATATATATATATATATATATATATATATATATATATATATATATATATATATATATATATATATATATATAGGGAAGGGATCGGGTGCATTTTTCCTTTTTAGTACGGATGGTACGGATGAATGTGGACCACACGATCATCCGTCCATCTCAGATTCTGATAAAAAAAACGCGGTGGCAATATCGTAAATATCCCGTCTTTTTTCAAAAACATTACAATCGTATTAGTTTTTTTTCTGAAAAAAATTCAAAAAAATCTGAAAAAATTAAAAAAATAAAGAGGACAACAAATAATTAAGAATCGCTGAAAAAATTTTCAAAAAAAATCGTTTTCATCGTTAAAGGTATTGTGATATTAGCGTATGATTTTGACTTTTTTACAAAAGTCAAGATCTGATCTTGACAAAGTCAAGATCTGATCTTGACAAAGTCAAGATCTGATCTTGACAAAGTCAAGATCAAATCTTGACTTTTGTAAAAAAGTCAAAATCAGACTCTGAAACTTTTTTTTTAATAAAAATTTTAATATCACAATAACTTTTTTAATATCATAAAAACTTTTTCTTAATAAAAATTGTTAATATCGCCGTAACTATCATGCTTTCTTAATATCAATCTAATATTCATACATTCTTTTTCAGTTTTTTTAATATCACTGTAAGTTTTTTTAATATCGTAATAAAAAAAAGACAATTATATTAAGCTTTTCACTAATATCACGGTTCATTTTTACATGTAAAAAAGTTTAATATCACGTTGGTTTTATAATATCACCGTAGCTATCATGGGTTTTTAATATCACGGCTCATAATATTGTTAATATCATGGTAGAACTCATAATATGGTTAATATCACGGTAGCACTCATAATAAAAAAAACAAAAAGTTCTCAGAAAAATCTGAAAAAATAAAAAAATGAAAGAAGATAACAATATTAAGGATCGCTCAAGCCTACACCGAGTGTTACTGTTAGTGATGGCTTTTAACCTGCGAACAACAAGAAGAAGGGTAAGAAGGGTGCTACTAATACTACGAGTAAGGGAGGATTTTTTAAACCTGTTGTGGGTAAGCAATTTCATTATCAACCCAAGAAGACTCCCTCGGCACCTAAGATAGTGGATACCACGAAACCTATTAATGTGGATGTGGCTAGTACAAGTGGTACCAAGATTGTGACTTCCAATCAGTTTGATGCTTTTAATATGGATGATACGGATACCTTTGGTATTCCCACTAATGAGACCAACAAGGATGTGGAATCGGGTTGTTTTATGGAAGCTAATGAGGATGAGTCTCTTAAGACTGGTAATGCGTCGCAGGGTACTTTTGTGAGTAATATTCAAGAAAAGGAACACTATGTTGATTCTACTCCTATTTTTAA
>JARVZY010006738.1:0-25502 GCA_030686995.1 Artemisia argyi | reverse complement strand
TATTTTTTATGGTTTCAATTATATGTGGTATTGGTGGTAAATCCTGTGGTTTTGGTGGTAGATCAGGATATAAAACCTCAAAAACACGCACAAACTATTTAACCACGCTCTCTTTAAACAAAAAACACATAAACTCCTAGAAACACATCAGCAACCGCTACCACATCAACCACAACAACAGTCATTGGTACCCGCCGCCGCATTATGCGGGTATCATTCTAGTCTATAAAATGTTTTTAGTAGTAATCTATAAAATGTACCGTTGATCTTTTCTCTAGAGAAGATAAGATAAAATAAAATAAAATAAATAAATAATGAAAATTTAAAAAAAAAAAAAAAAAAAAAAAAAAAAAAAAAAAAAAAGCACTTTGTATATCTCATTATCTTCAAATATAATGCCTTATAAAGAGTGGGACAAAATCGTGACACAATTTAATCAGGTCATTTACGAGAAATTATACAAAACGAGAAACACAATTTTTGAGATTATGTGCATTTAGGAAAAATCGATGTTTTTTTTTTTTAAATTAACACTGCGCCGCAAATTTCATGCGTGTTTCGGGACCAACCCTGCTTCCTATTAGAACTAAAAGTAGTTGCAACAATTTTCGCATGTTTGCATTACATCCCTCCCTTCGCCTTTTATGGACACATATCTTTCCGGCTAATGGGAAATCCTTCTCCTGTTCCATGAATCCAATTTGCATTTCATCCGGGAAAAGCCATCTTTTTCTCAACAATGCCTTTGTCATTTGATCCAATAGTGTTCCGTTTGATAGGAACAGATTTGATAAATCTCGGATAGAGTATTAGAACGGAAAGATCCATTAGATAATGAACGATAGGTTCTAAGCCATCTCTGGCGATTAATCAACAATTTGAAGTGCTTTATTGGTCCTCTGCCGGTACTTGTGGCTTCCGATATCTGAAACAACATGTCAGTGACATTCAGGGACGGAACCAGGATCAAATATGATCGGGTGCACAAATTTTTTGAAACCGTAATATAGAAACACATTTTGATGGACTCGGTGCGTTTAAGATGCATTTTTCAAAAATTATCATTATATTGAAAAAAATCCATAGGAGTACTCGCAACAAAACTGAAAGTCCAAAGATGAAAGGTGGAACTATTGATCTTAATCATAGCTAATACCAGGGTTCTAAATAGCGCGCCATAGCGGCGCTATAGCGGCGCCATAGCGCGAGGCGTGGCCTCCACGTTACGAAACAGGCCAAGGCGTCTTCTTAATGCGTAGCGTGTTATGAAGCGCGAAAAAGCGTGGTAAGGCGTGCTATAGCGTGAAGCGTGGCGCTTTATTTTGAAGCTTTTGTAGAATTTAGTAATTTAATATTATTGGGCTAGAAGGAACTTGGGCTTGGGCTAACTTTATAAATCAAATGCTAAAAGATAATATAACAAGTGAATGTGAATATGTGAATGTGATGTTTTATACCGTAGTTTTTAGGTTTTTACATTTTATCTTTTAGCAGTTTACTCTCACGGAGAAGGTTTTATTTAAAGAAATGACGAAAAATGCAATTATAGTTTAGCTTTTTGAGTTTATTTCCTATGTATAACGCGTTTTGTAAACTTGATGTATTATATATATATATATATATATATATATATATATATATATATATATATATATATATATATATATATATATATATATGAAATATGATATAAATATATAAATCTATAAAAAATTATGCCGCCTTGGTCACGCCTCAAAAAACGCTATAGCTTCGCTATAGCTCGTGTAGCTTGAGGCTTGGCTTCGCCGCCACGCCACGCCTCACGCTATTTATAACATTGGCTAATACCACTAACATGAATTATTATGCCAAGCTAATCATCGGCCATTAGATTTATCCCAAAATAGATACAAATTTTCCTCCTAATTGATGATTATACCTGAATCATAATTACTTTAACTAGTGGCAAAAATATTTACAATAAATGGCACTCATTAACCCACTACACCATTCACATTCAACTCTCGGCCTCTCTATAAATCCAAATATCGGTCTTTAACTTAGCACACCCCATAATTTTGAAGAACACATGTAAGTGATGCTTCAACACCTTAGTTTTTATGCAACCTTTATTGCTTTCTATATCCTAGCTACCATTTAGTTTTCTAAATGCTTTTTATCTTTGGTTACTTAACTCAAGCTACTAACTTTTGATTTGTGTTGTCTTGTTTGTAGTTTTAGGGCCCGTTTGGTTTGATGGTTTGAGAGGGTTTATACTCAAAGGCAAGGCAAATCCAATGTTTGGTATATTTATTTTGATATCACGTGTGGGCATGAACCCCAAATACCCAATCCTACCCCACTTGTAAGGTTTTGAGTATTTACCTATTTTTTCTTGTTTGTAAATTTTGACAGCCACATGATCACCTCTGTCATGTGTCATTTTTATTTTTTATTTCAAAAATAGTTTATTTTAAACTTTTAAAATACATATTTTCTCTCTCCTAATCCAAATTCTAATCTACAACTTTACCTTCAAATCCAAATTTTAATCTAAACCCATCTACAAACCAAACGGGCCCTTAAGTTTTTAACAATTGTGCTAAATATCTTGCTTCTAAACAATTAACCCGGTAGTTTTATTTGAAAAGAAGAACATACCTAGCACAAAATACAACATACACGTACTACTTTATAATAGCCAAGCTTGCAACTGATGCATCCCATGTACTTTTGCATTTGTTATCTCTGATTAATCGATTCTTTTGCTATATTCAAGTTAACTTTTATCTTTTTGGAAAATATGATGATAGGCGCAGTCGATTGTGGGCCGGTTTGTGTTGTCAGATATCAACCTTTTGCCACCTGACTTAAGACTTAAGTGTGATCTTAGTTTGGAAAATAACTTATATTGTATACATCAAATATCAAACATGCATATTGGTACATAAGATCTAACATGCATATTGGTACATAAGATCTCTTACATAATATGTGTGATGTCTTGAAACATTTTATCTATATGCATCGAGAGAGAAAAATTTAACTCGTTTATCTCTCTTTTCAGAATAAAAAGACTATCATGAAGAATATCCTTGTCATACTAGTTGCAATCGTCATGTTCCTTGTGTTCCTAGAAGCCAACGCAAGTAGGCCAAACAGCTTAGTTCATGATTGGAGCGTGGGTAAGAACGCAATTCCTCAGCTTGATGCTAAGAAAACGGCGACAACGATGGATAGAAAAGGAGCTAACAACAGTGGCATGACCGAGAGTGATGGACAAGAAAAAGATTCATCAACTGACACTCACCATTACTTCCCTTGTGTTGAACCATCTAAATGTGGCAATATCCGCACCTGAAGGAAACCCATAAGTTATTCGTGGTCGATCTTAGTAACTTAACATCTGAAAATATGGTGAACTAAATAGCCCCCAAGTGTGTGTGAATATCAATAAGAGTTGGATTTGATAGTTTGTATCTAGTTTCGTAATCTTCAAGTTGTTTGTAATGAAGAATGATTTTGGGTTTTCAATCATTGTAATATATTATTATGTGCAATTTTTGAGGTTGTATACTTGTATGTGATTCAATTTAGACATGTTCTTCATGAAAATATTGATAATCACTAATGTTTATCGACCCACAAGTCTTATTCCAAGAACAATATGTGGAAAATAATTTTTAGACTGACTCAACAATCTTAAACGTCTTAAACTCGTGCCTCTCATCTTGATATTACATACATTTGCACATAACAGAACGATTATCTAAATGCCATATAGCACATCGAAGTTGACCTTGTGTATGTCTCTCATAACATATTGCGATTTTGCCCCCAACGACCATAACATTGTGTCCTTAAGTTATTACAATATAAACAAAGTTTCGGTATAACCAAGTATGTATTGGTGATATTTGAGTTATAGATGAACCGGTTTTCAAGAATTAAGAAAACTTGTTGGGAATAACAAATCTAGTCACTTAGAAAAATTTAAGGACTAGATGTGTCATTTTTTGTAGACTCCTTCTGGTTTACCCAAATAACATGATGATGATGATGATGTTGTTGTTGTTGTTAAATAACATGACGGTCAATTGATATAAGAGGTAAACAATTTGATCAAATCGATGTCTATGTGATATAAAAAGGATAAACCCACAGAACATCATGTAATATATCCTATGGTATATGACACAGTATATACTCTTTAGTATAATGGCAAAGTATCCAACTAAACAATAACAAATCCTGCCGATTTGTCAAGTTCCACTTGTTTCTTATCTAACGTGATTAGTTAATTACATGTTATATGATTGTTTTTACTAAAGGATTTCTATATCAAAACACTTGGTCATCAAAAAAACTGTTACATATAGCTATGGCTTATCATGATTGAGTCAAGAAGTGCTATAAGGAAAGCATAACACTCCAGAAGTCCTAAATCCTAATAAAGAAAATTTCATGTCTAAACTGACCGTTGACCACTGAATAACCATTATCAAATACGCAGCCTATGTTTAAGCTGTTAGATATCCAGAAGACTCTTAAATAACCATTAGTGAATACAATACGGATAAGCACAGAAAATCAAAGCTTTAATCAGTGTTAAACAAAATTCATCTACCAAATTAGATAGTGATCCAGATATATTAAACTTGTTCTAGTAACTGATACTTGTGTAATACATCGTTCATATTCGATATTCATACTTACATTTGTGTATTGCCTGATGATATAAAAGATACGCTAGACAACAGTTTCACTTTATTGCATATATTTCCTACTTTTTGTACCAATTGAATTACTCAATTAAACTGCTAAATGATACGGAAAAGGTCATATATAGTTTATGAGAAACGGTAGAATCTTACAGTTGGTAGCCGATCAGCATAACACTTGAATCCCGCACAAAGATTAGGTCGGTGGAGGACGATGATCATAGCCTTGAACATCTGAAAAGACAAATAAACCAGCAGAGACAGCAAGCATTCCTAACACAAAGCACAGCAGAACAATCCTTATTTTCTTTGAAAACAGCTCAACCACTATGTTCCTCTCTTCATGCAAACTATAAAAGTCTTCAATGACCATCTTAACCAGTGCATCTAAAACCTTCTTAGACCTCGGCTCAATGTCAGCAGAATGCAAGACCTGGAACATAGATTCCCTTAGATTCTTTACCGTTCCTTCTACCTTCAACAAATTCATTTCATCTGTTGTAGCTCCATAATGAGAAGGAACACAAATGGTAACAGCTTCAGCAGTTATTGGAGATGATAATGGAGTCATTTCAGCAGTTGCTATGCTGGACAGGGGAGTTGATTCAGTAGGCGATGTGGATGAAAATTGACTCGTTAGCGGACTAGGCGTAGCTGGTGATGGTGATATGAACTGATTCAAAGACCCAATGTAGCTCTGAAACATTAAATAGTAAATTTGATTACTACACAGAAAAATAATAGTGCATACGAACCAGAACTCACTAGCCAATGTTCAATGTTATTGAGGTTATAGATCACACATTTTTCATATTAATGAACTTGGTTAGATGCTTTAAGATGCATGACACTACTGACAAATGGTAATTCTGCATCAACTTAGCTGTGAAGAGTAAACTTAGATAACTGCAGAACAATATGAAAAAAGTAATGACTAGCCAATGCTGATTAAGTGGTCTATCAAAGAACATTCATCTTGTTGAACTTAACTATTAGCTCTAAGATGTGTGACACTATTAAAGTTCATATCAACTTACTTAGCTTTGAAACATTGAGGAGTTAATCTTAATTACTAGAAAACAAAATATCAGTACAACAAACGCCAATTACAATCCAGTGTTAATTGAATAATTTATCATATAACATTAATATTGGTGAACATCATTAGAACTACAAGTTACAACAAAATGCTCTTATGTATTGCAGCAACTTGTAACAAAATATCTCTAGGTATTTATGACAGTTAGTTAGCAATTAGATAGTTCAACTTAGCTAAAGTCAATGTATCTCATTCTTATTTCTTCATTCAAAAGAACAGTAACAGCGGATTCCTCCCCGATTTCTCTTTTCCCTCAATTTACGACATATAGTAAAGATGCGAACAACTTTCAAGCAGGAATAAGGCTACATATCCAAAAAACTAGGAAGCCATACAAACTTCTAAGCAGGAAAAAGGCCACATATCTTAACACTAACGAACCATATATGAATATATGATAAATTAGAAATAGTCAACAAGTGTACAAAACTTAAACCAGTCATGAAGAAACTAAATCCGCTGCACAATCATTAACTCACAATCATAGTACCAAACTATTTATAACAAATAAGTCCCAGTCATTCATTCGAAGAAGCAACCAGCAATTACACTCTAATGTTTTTATTTCTATCATAAATGCATTTGCTATTACTGCAACTTCTATCCTTTACTATAAGAACTAAAATAGTTAGCTACAATTTTCATATCTGAAACAACATGTCACTGATGTTAACTTGTTACTTATTAAAAGGCATACATAACTAGATAATCAACTATCAAAACTATTTCAAGACTCGCAACAAAACTGAAAGTCTAGAGATGGAACTATTGATCTTAATCATAGCTAATACCACTAACATGAATTATTATGCCAAGCTAATCATCGGCCATAAATTTGATACAAATTTTCCTCCCTAATTGATGATTAATTACCTGAATCATAATTACTTTAACTAGTGGCTAAAATATTTACAATAAATGGCACTCATTAACCCACTAAACCATTCACATTCAACTTTCAGCCTCTCTATAAATCCGAATATCAGTCTTTAACTTTAACACGCCCCATAATTTTGAAGAACACATGTAAGTGATGCTTCAACACCTTAGTTTTTATGCAACCTTTATTGCTTTCTATATCTTAGCTACCATTTAGTTTTCTGAATGCTTTCTATCTTTGGTATACTTAACTCAAGCTACTAACTTTGTATTTGAGTTGTCTTGTTTGTAGTTTTAAGTTTTTAACAATTGTGCTAAATATCTTGCTTCTAAACAATTAACCCAGTAGTTTTATTTGAAAAGAATAACATACCTAGTACAAAATATAACATACATGTACTACTTTAATTTATACTAGCCAAGCCTGCAACTGATGCATGCCATGTACTTTTAATTTGCATTTGTTATCATCTGATTAATCGTTTCTTTTGCTATATTCAAGTTAACTTATATCTTTTCGGAAAATATGATGATAGGCAGTCGATTGCATGTAGGCCGGTTTGTGTTGCCGGATATCAACCTTTTGCCACATGACTTAAGACTAAAGTGTGATCTTAGTTTGGAAAATAACTTATATTGTATACATCAAATATCAAACATGCATATTGGTACATAAGATCCAATTTACAAATGGGTGCACGCAATTTGAAAACACAAGATCTTCATAAAGTCACTTATCTCTTACACAATCTGTGTGATGTCTCGAAACATTTTATCTATATGCATCGAGAGAAAAAAATAATAATAATAATAATAAAAATAAATAAATAAATAAATAAATAAATAAAATAATAATAATAATAACTCGTTTATCTCTCTTTTCAGAATAAAAAGAATATCATGAAGAATATCTTTGTCATACTAGTTGCAATCGTCATGTTCCTTGTGTTCCTAGAAGCTAACGCAAGTAGGCCAAACAGCTTAGTTCATGATTGGAGTGTGGGTAAGAACGCAATTCCTCAGCTTGATGTTAAGAAAGTGGCAACAACGATGGATAGAAAAGGTGCTAACAATAGTGGCATGACCGAGAGTGATGGGCAAGAAAAAGATTCATCAACTGACACTCACCATTACTTCCCTTGTGTTGAACCATCTAAATGTGGTAATATCCGTACCTGAAGGAAACCCATAAGTTGGGCGATTGTTGTAACCTAACGTGTGAAAATATGGCGAACTAAATAGCCCTCAAGTGTGTGTGAATATCAATAAGAGTTGGATTTGATGGTTTGTATCTAGTTTCTTAATCTTCAAGTTGTTTGTAATGAAGAATGATTTTGGGTTTTCAATCATTGTAATATATTATTATGAGCATTTTTTGATGTTGTATGTGATATAATTAAGACGTGTTATTCTTCATGAAAATATTCATAATCACTAATGTTTATCGACCCACGTGTCTTATTCCAAGAACAATATGTGGAAAATAATTTTTGGACTAAAACAACAATCTTAAACGTCTTAAACTCATGCATCTGATCTTGATATTGTTAGAATGATAGAACCCGTAGGTTATTATTATTATTCAATCACGAGTGCAAGACATAAACCCTAACCCTAATGGACCCAACCCACAAGTCGGGCTTGGGCCAATTTATTTACTAATACTCCCCCGCAGTTCGAGCAGCAAAATCGCAAAAACTCGGACTGGAGTAGTAAACTAGAAAAGAAAAGAAAAACAAAACATTAATATAATAAAAACATAACTTTAGTCGACTCGTAACAAAACCGTACCAACGGTCGACTTTAGTCGACTGGTACCAACGGTCGGCTAAGTCGACTGGTAACAACACCGTACCAACGGTCGACTTTAGGGACTAGTACCAACGGTCAACTTAAGTCGACTGGTAACAAAGCCGTACAAACAATCGACTAACAAACAAACATAAAAATAACTATAATTTTTTTTTTCAACAATAAAACAAAAACATAAATAGAAATCCTCAATAAAAATTCTTAATCCTTGAAAACCCATTAAACCATGTTATCCTCCTCCATGTAGTCTCGACTCTTTAGTTATATGATCAGATAACAACTAAAGCATCTTCACGTGCACGTCATTGAAATCATTCTTTATTAGTGGATAATAGAATGACAATTGCAACTAGATCTGACGCACCACTGTTGGAATTCATTGATGAGCAGTTCTTTGTGTGATTGTGATGAACGAAAAGTTGATAATTTTAGGGCTTAAGGGATGTCGTTTTATTGAGGTGAGGGTTAGGGTTTGACGGGGCTGCCTAGAGGAGGCGGCTCAACTTAGTCACCTGGGTCTGAGGATCAGACCTGCTCCGATACCATGTTAGAATGATAGAACCCCGTAGGTTATTATTATTATTCAATCACGAGTGCAAGACATAAACCCTAACCCTAATGGACCCAACCCACAATGATAGAACCCCGTAGGTTATTATTATTATTCAATCACGAGTGCAAGACATAAACCCTAACCCTAATGGACCCAACCCACAAGTCGGGCTTGGGCCAATTTATTTACTAATAGATATTACATCCATTTGCACATAACAGATAATTATTTGAAATTTTATATCCAAATGCCATATAGCACATCGAAGTTGACCTTGAGTATGTCTCTCATAGCATATTGTGATTTTGCCCCCAGTGACCATAACAGTGTGTCCTTAAGTTATTACAATATAAAAAACAAAGTTCCAGTATAACCAAGGATTGCTATATCAAAACACTTGGTCATCAAAAAAACTGTTATATAGCTATGGCTTACCATGATCAAGTCAAGAAGAGCTATAAGAAATGCACAACACTCCAAAAGTCCTAATCCATACTATATACCACTCCTGTATAAACTTTCTAATAAAGAAAGTTTCATGTCTAAACTGACCGTTGACCACTGATATCACATAAGTCCTAGGCCTTTAGCTGAGTTCCTAGTTTATCAAATATGCAGCCTAACTTTAAGCTGTTAGATATCCAGAAGACTCTTAAATAACCATTAGTGAACACAGAACGGATAAGCACAGAAAATCAAAGCTTTAATCAATGTAAACAAAATTCATCTATCAAATTAGATAGTGATCCAGATATATTAAACTTGTTCTAGTAACTGATACTTGTGTAATACATCGTTCATATAAATCATATTCGATATTCCATACTTACATTTGTGCATCGCCTGATGATATAAAAGATACCCTAGACAAAAGTTTCACCTTATTGCATATATTTCCTACTTTTGTACCAATTGAATTACTCACTTAAACTGCAATATTATACTGAAAAGGTCATATATAGTTCATGAGAAACGGTAGAATCTTACAGTTGGTAGCCAATCAGCATAACACTTGAATCCCCCTCAAGGATTAGGTCGGTGGAGGACCATGATCATAGCCTTGAACATCTGAAAAGACAAATAAACCAGCAGAGACAGCAAGCATTCCTAACACAAAGCACAGCAGAACAATCCTTATTTTCTTTGAAAAAAGCTCAACCACTATGTTCCTCTCTTCATGCAAACTATAAGACTCTTCAATGACCACCTTAACCAGTGCATCTAAAACCTTCTTAGACCTCGGCTCAATGTCAGCAGAATGCAAGACCTGGAACATAGATTCCCTTAGATTCTTTACCACTTCTTCTACTTTCAACAAATTCATTTCATCTGTTGTAGCTCCATAATGAGAAGGAACACAAATGGTAACAGCTTCAGCAGTTATTGGAGATGATAATGGAGTCATTTCAGCAGTTGCTATGCTGGACAGGGGAGTTGATTCAGTAGGCGATGTGGATGAAAATTGACTCGTTAGCGGACTAGGCGTAGCTGGTGATGGTGATATGAACTGATTCAAAGACCCAATGTAGCTCTGAAACATTAAATAGTAAATTTGATTACTACACAGAAAAATAATAGTGCATACGAACCAGAACTCACTAGCCAATGTTCAATGTTATTGAGGTTATAGATCACACATTTTTCATATTAATGAACTTGGTTAGATGCTTTAAGATGCATGACACTACTGACAAATGGTAATTCTGCATCAACTTAGCTGTGAAGAGTAAACTTAGATAACTGCAGAACAATATGAAAAAAGTAATGACTAGCCAATGCTGATTAAGTGGTCTATCAAAAGAACATTCATCTTGTTGAACTTAACTATTAGCTCTAAGATGTGTGACACTATTAAAGTTCATATCAACTTACTTAGCTTTGAAACATTGAGGAGTTAATCTTAATTACTAGAAAACAAAATATCAGTACAACAAACGCCAATTACAATCCAGTGTTAATTGAATAATTTATCATATAACATTAATATTGGTGAACATCATTAGAACTACAAGTTACAACAAAATGCTCTTATGTATTGCAGCAACTTGTAACAAAATATCTCTAGGTATTTATGACAGTTAGTTAGCAATTAGATAGTTCAACTTAGCTAAAGTCAATGTATCTCATTCTTATTTCTTCATTCAAAAGAACAGTAACAGCGGATTCCTCCCCGATTTCTCTTTTCCCTCAATTTACGACATATAGTAAAGATGCGAACAACTTTCAAGCAGGAATAAGGCTACATATCCAAAAAACTAGTAAGCCATACAAACTTCTAAGCAGGAAAAAGGCCACATATCTTAACACTAACGAACCATATATGAATATATGATAAATTATAAATAGTCAACAAGTGTACAAAACTTAAACCAGTCATGAAGAAACTAAATCCGCTGCACAATCATTAACTCACAATCATAGTACCAAACTATTTATAACAAATAAGTCCCAGTCATTCATATTCGAAGAAGCAACCAGCAATTTCACTCTAATGTTTTTATTTCTATCATAAATGCATTTGCTATTACTGCAACTTCTAGCCTTAGCCTATACAGTAAGTTATTAAACTACTCTGACAAATCAACATCCCTATCACTACATGTTAACTCTAATTGAACTTAAATGGTAAATTATAAGCAGTAACAGAATTTACCAAATAAAACTAGTACACAGCAAACAAGAATCACTAGCCGATATTAACTAGTCTATCACATGACATTCATGTTGATAAACTTGGTTAGATGTTTTAATATGCACATCATACTACTACAGAAAGTGTGAATTCGTAAATTCCTAGCTTTGAAACATTAAAAGGTGAATTCGTAAATTCCTAGCTTTGAAACATTCAAGTTTAGTTGATTTATCACATGTCATCCATATTGTAAACTTGATTAGATGCTTAACAATAACTTCACTCTAAATTTATAATATATGTTGTAAATATGTCTGCTATTAGCCTATTAATGTATATTCTACCTTATAACTTATTTTAACAGTTCTAACAAGATAAATTTCCTATCACCACAAGTTTAACACCTCTATAACTCAACCCAAACAATAACTAAAAGCGTGATAGGCAATAGCTGAAGAACATAATCAGAATTTAATAAATAAACCTCAATAGATTCAATAAGCAGAAAAAAGCGACATAATCAAATAATAAGGAACCATAAACAATGAGCTTGAATTATGTCTGAATTATATCAGCTGTGGTATTATTAACTGACAAGCATAGTACCATACCATTAATAACAAAAGGCTGCCAATCATGTATTGCAATAAGCACACCATAATTTCACTCCGAATTTCATTTTCATCCATTAACAGGAACAATTCTAAACTTATTCAACAATTCAAATATTCCAAACAAATATCAATACACAGCAAATCATAATCAATAGCCACAGCTGATTAAGTCGTCTATCACAGGACGTTCATGTTGATCAACTTAGTTGCTTTAAGATGTGTGACGCTAGTAGCAAAGTGAAATTTTATATCAAAAGCATTAAACAACTAAAGAGTAAATCTATGCTATAAAACAATAATTTAGTACACAACAAACAATAATCAATAGCCGATGTTATTTAAATTTTATCGCATGATAATCAGTATTACGAAGACATATGGATATGACAAACGTAAATTTATATCAACTTCTAAGGTCACGTATCAGAAACTACGAATAGTCAACAAGTGTTAAAAACTTAATCTAACTGTGGTTAAACAGAAATAAATCAGCTGCAAAATCATGAAATCACAGCAAAAAAACTCCTAAATCATCCATTCAACGAAGCAAACCATATATTCACTATCCTAAATATACGCTACATTATTACTGCAATATCTATCTTATACGTAAGTTATCAGACTACTCTAACTGCTCAAAATGCAAATTCACTAAAAACACTAAAATCAACTCAAATTATAACTAAAAGCCGTAATAAGTTCTACAAAAACAGCTACACAATCATTAACTCGCAACCAAATAACTGTCAAACTTCTATTAACTATAACAATTATAAACTTATTTAAAGTGTAATTCAACTCAAGTAGTCAACAATAACTAGAAGCAATGAATGAGTAAATAAATAAACCTCTATAGATTCACTCGACTGATCTCCATTCAAACCAAACGCCTCCGAAACCACCGATTCATCCAGAAGCTCAACAACCTCATCCGAATTCAAGCTCGCTTTACCAATCTACACATCAAAACATCAATCAAATACATATTATACCTTCAAAATCAAAAGAATAACATAATGATTCAATTCAATTCAATTCAAATTACATCTAAAGCTAACAGATCCTCGTCTTCGGTGATTGGCGCGAAAACTGAGTTTAAGCTCTTTTTGACGCTCTGTTACGTCAAATCAATGAAATCTTCAAATTACACACACACGCACATAGATAGATAGTATAAAGCGTAGCTGATCGTTATAAAATTTACCTTTTGCTGTTTTTTCGATGATTTCGGTTTTCGATTCGGTGTTTGGATTTCATGATTGTGATAATCTTCTCTCATTTTTTGATCAGTGAAAAATGAAAATGAAAAGTGAATTTTGGCGCCAAAATGTTTGAAAGGTTTTGGTTAAATTGTGGAGTGAAAAGTGTGAGTGGTTTGTTGGTTAGCTTGGTAAGTTTATTTATAGTTGGGTTCTATGGTCCAAACAAGTACAGTTTAATTTCAACTAAATAACTTAACTTTTAGATCATACTTAAACTAACTTAACTTTGTATTTGTTTTCGTTTACATCAATTTCGTTTAATTTTTTGTCGAAACTAAGTACAGTTTCAAGATTAAAGCCAGCTTTAACACATTAAAACAATAAAATTTAAACTTAAAACATTAGTTAAGTTATTATAAATCACTTTCAACTAAATAAAGAAACGCTAACTTTTCTTAAAGAAACGACCGAACCAGTTATAAGCCCTAGGGTTGATAACCACACAATCGAGTTAAAAGAAAATGTTAGAATCAGCAGTTGATTTGAAGATAAGGAGAGAAAGCGATTTTGTTTAGTTTTGGTCGCCAATATTCGTCAGATAAAAAAGAGAAAAAAAATGGTTTTTTGTATGTGCGAGTAGCTGCGATCTTCATTCATCAATATCATAGTTACTATGTCTATAAAGGAAAATTCTTTTTTGATAGTCAGGGGCAGAGACTGAGGGGCGGCTAGAGGCTGCTCAATCCTTTCCAACAAGACAAATCGATTTTCTTTTTGTCTTATAAAGTGTAAATTTATGGCTCAATTACAATTAAATGACCCCCAACCTTTAGACATTAAAAAAATTAAGAGAAACTTGACACTATTTCATGCATAAGGTTTTCCATACAACAATTCCTTTCTGAGCAATGATAGAGATGCCTAACCCACATGCCTAATAACATGCCTAATCCATACAAAAAATGACACATGTCATGGTCATTTTATCTCTCTTTATCTCAACCTTTCAAGTTGCCACGTGTTGCAATTATATTGTTAGGCATGATTTTAGGCACAAATTTTAGGCACATAAATCATTTTCCTTTCTTTTATTAGTTGTCATGTGTTTTTCATATCAAAATTCAAGTTTGTAACCCAAATGTATTGGCATGTGTGGTCACCAGAACCTGACATTTAATGTTTAAGTTATACTCTATCTGTTTTAAAATTGTTGTCCACATTTTATTTTTATATCTCAAAATAATTTTCCACTTTTCATTTTAAATAAGAAAAAAATAATTTAGTTAGGGAATATTCTATTTGAGTAGTTGAGAATTATAGTAATCCCCTTTTATTAAACTTTGTGATTTTTGTCTCTTGATAATAATTTTAAGACGGAGGGAGTATGACTTTATTATTTTAGGGTAAAAATAATTGAATTTTTTATTTCTAACTCCTGAGTCCATGTCCGTGTTAATAATAATGAAAGTGCTTTTGTTATGATGATGCATATCAACAAAGCTGCTCAAACTTTTGAGGCCTAAGAGCATAGGGTATGTTAACATACGTTAATGTTTAACCAACTGTCACATCAGCGCCACATCTTTTTATCTAAAAAAAAAAAAAAAAAAAAAAAAAAAAACTCTTAACCAAACTTTAACCAAACAACAATTTATAAAAAACACCCCTTCATTTAGGGGGCAGAAGTGAAAATTTGAGGGGGTGTAGTATTTTTTTATTATTATTTTTATTTATTTATTTGCTCAAGGCTTTAACGCAAGGTTAAGCCTTTCACCAAGCTCGTTAACGAGGCTTTCACCAGGGGGGCGGTATGTTAACTTTGCTTTAACGCCGATTTGGTTAAACTTTAACCATGAATTTGGTTAACATACCCCATGCTCTAAAGTGAGTTTTAAGGACGGGCATCTTAACCCTAAACCCTAAACCCGCCGCCGCCACCATCGTCTCTCCGGCCGTCGGTCCGGAGAGACCCTTTTCAATCCTTCTTCTTTGTAGTTACTTTACCATTTTGTTTTACTTTTCGATTAAATAAAGTTGTATAGATCGTTCTTTTTGGTGATTTTTCGTATCATTTTCTTTTAGATCCTTGTGTTTATGGGTTGTTTTAGGGTCGAAGTGATTGTGTGGTTCAGATCGGGAGGTTCAAGATGGCGAGGTTATGTGATGGTGAGGTAGTGGTGATGGTGAGATCGGGGTGGTTGGAGGTAGTGGTAGTGGGTGAGATCGTGGTGGATGGAGGTCGTGGTGGGTGTGAGGTCGGGGTGGTGGGTGAGGTCGTGGTGGTTGTGACACTGTGATGATGGTGAGGTTGTGGTGGTTGTGAGGATATGATATGATGATGGTGAGGTAGTGGTGGTTGGGAGGCTGTGATGATGGCGAGGTAGTGGTGGTTGTGATGATGATGAGGTGTGGCGGGTGTGAGGTCATGGTGGGTGTGAGGTCATGGTGATTGCGAGGTAGTGGTGGTTGTGAGACTGTGATGATGGTGAGGTAGTGGCGGGCGGTGTGAGGTCATGGTGATTGCGAGGTCGTGGTGGTTGTGAGGCCGTGGTAGACGTAAGGTTGTGGTGGTTGTAAGGCGGTGGTGTTTGTGAGGCTGTGATGATGGTGAGGTCGTGGTGTATGTAAGGTTGTGGTGTTTGTGAGGTCATGGTGTTTGTGAGGCTGTGAAGATGGTGAGGTCATGGTGGTTGTGAAGATGTGATGATGGTGAGGTCGTGGTAGTTGTGAGGCAGTGGTGATGTGAGGTCGTGGTGCTTGTTAAGCTGTGGTGTTTGTGAGGCTGTGATGGTGAGGTCATGGTGGTTGTAAGCTTGTGGTGTTTGTGAGGTCATGATGTTTGTGAGGCCGTGGTGATGGTGAGTTCGTGATGATAGTAAGGCCGTGGTGGTTGTGTGTTAGCGGTGATGGTGAGGTCGTGGTGGTGGTGAGGTCGTGGTTTTTTTGAGGTCGTAGTGATGGTGAGGTCGTGGTGCCTAT
The DNA here is from genome assembly GCA_030686995.1 of Artemisia argyi. NCBI lineage: Eukaryota > Viridiplantae > Streptophyta > Magnoliopsida > Asterales > Asteraceae > Artemisia > Artemisia argyi. The sequence goes on along the minus strand of JARVZY010006738.1, from coordinate 9,029 downwards.
TATTTAAACTTGTGGTTTTCGAACAGTTGAATGTATTTCTCCATCAACTCTTTCTGCATCTCGTCATGCAACCACCCTGTCCGACAGTGGTTCAAATTGGTTTGTTTGAGATTTCGGTGAGTTATGTATGAGGGTCAAAGTCGTGGTTGTGGTCGTGTTTTCCTTCCATTTGCTCCATACTTCTTACAGGGTGAGTTTTCGGGTTGAGATGGCGGAGATTATTCTTTTGATTGTTTGGTTACTCGCGATGTTTATTTTAGAGTCGTTGTATTGATAGGATCTTGGTTGTCAAGTATTTCATCGATGTACTTTATAGCTTCTTGCTAGTTTGTTTTAATAAAATTATTGCCTTTCTAAAATAAATAAAAATAAATCTACTATTTCTTTTTCTCTTTTTGTTTTAGATTTTTCAAATGATTGTATAATGAGAACGTTAGCTATAACTACGTAACCAAATAATAATATTGAGAGCCAACTCAACACTTAAAAACAAGAGAACTTCCAACCTGACGGTTCATAGAAAAGTTTGTTGAACATTTGGCTAGTTTGCGATTAGAACTTGGAGCGCTAAATGAGTTCAACTCATCATATCTATTATGTAAAATAAGAAAAAATAACCTTCGCGCTTTTTCTTAAACTCAAACAATATGCTTAGTCTCTTACACCTTGTAGGCCTAAGAGAGATATGTGCAATGGTGTAATGATAGGTGCAATGGTGTACTTAGGGGTGTCAATCGAGTTATCGGGTCGGGTTTGAGGCTTATCGGGTCGGGTCTATCGGGTTTTGAATAAATAAAAACTAACCCGCAACCCGACCCGATAAGCTATCGGGTCTATCGGGTTGCGGGTTAGTCGGGTTGGGTTTATCGGGTTGGAAGTTAATGACACAATACAAAGTTTGGCTCAACAAAAATATCATGTTTTATGTATCAAAGAAGCAAGCAAAGCGAAAATTATTAAAAAAACTGAATACGCCGCTTTATGCTTATTACTGCATTAGAAAATTTCATATTGCAAATCCAGTAGCCAAATTCAATCCCAAAACAAATACGTAGTAACTGTGAGATGATATAGAAGATAATATTGTTTGATGATCATTACACATAAAGTGAGAAGATACATATAGGGATTACACATAAGCTATTTTGGGTAAATTGCTAATCACCCACTAATCAAGCTAATCACTTGCTAATTACATTTAATAGATAGCTAATGGTCTAACACTCCCCCGCAGTCCGAGCGGCGAAATCGCAAAAGCTTGGACTGGAGATTAAAAGCTAATAAACAATAAATTAAAGTAAATAAAAAATTGTTGATGAAGACATTCGACAGCAAGCGGAAGCACATCTTCAAGCAGCAACAAACCGGATAAACCTAATTATCCGTACCAAACAGGATAAACCAAAGTATCCTGACCAAATGGGATAAACCAAAGTATCCCTTACCAAACCGGATAAACCAAAGTATCCTGACCAAATGAGATAACTCAAAGTATCCCCTACAACTAAAACAAACGGGATAACCCAAAGTATCCCCTACAACTAAAACAAACGGGATAACCCAACTAAAGTAAATGAAATTATAACTAAGACTCGTGCACTAACATCAAAAGAAAAGATGAGAAAACGAAAGTTGGTTCTAAAACTTCAACCCCCAAAGAACCTTCCGAATAAACGGGGCGTGTTTTTCTATAGAAAAACATAAAGATCCACCAATTTATTATTATTATTTTTATTATTATGATCATTTTTTTTTTCACGGAAAGTAAATACAAAATAGAAGAAAAAAAAAATAAAAAGAAAAAGAAACATATTACTGAATTTTTTTTTCTTTTTTTTTTTTTTTTTTTTTTTTTTTTAAATAAAGATTTATTTAACAAGTTAATACTAGACGGTGGATAGTGGTCTGCCATATGGTTACATTCTCAAAAAACTGAAAAGGAGTAGATAAAATAAATATAGATGAACAATTGGTGTAAGAAAGGAGTTACGGGAGGTGGGTTTATGTTGGTTTGGGCCACTTGTGAATGACGAATGCCCACGTGCCTTAGTTACCATCGTTACCAATCGTAAACAACCATTACTAACGTGGCCTGTACAACTTTAAAAGGGTAGGGATCATTATTTCTTGGCGATCGAAGGAACAATTTATGGAGATAAGAAATATGTGCTCCGGACCATCGGCCGAAGTCGACGGCCGGAAAAAATTAAAGTGGTGGTTGTTTTAGGGTTTTAGAGAATCGTTACTCTCTGATACCATGTGAGATGATATAGAAGATAATATTGTTTGATGATCATTACACATAAAGTGAGAAGATACATATAGGGATTACACATAAGCTATTTTGGATAAATTGCTAATCACCCACTAATCAAGCTAATCACTTGCTAATTACATTTAATAGATAGCTAATGGTCTAACAGTAACAAATCATATTACATCACAATATGCATGGCACTAACCTTAAAAAGACAATAAGCTAATATGGTAGCAACAACAGTTAGATCATAACAATAATAAGTTTAGTGCTTTTTTTACTATCTAGTATGGATAGACGTTGGAAGTAAAAAAAACAGTAAACTTCAACTTTAACATTCAAGGTCCAAATTAAAACCAAAAAAAAAAAAACAAGGCTTTGTAATTCAACTAACAAAAAGAATACAATACATTTCAAGGAGTAAGCTCGTGTAAAAAAAAGAAGCAGTAAGCGCATGCAAAAAGATTTATTAATAAGTCATTGTATCTTATCGGGTTTATCGGGTCAACCCGATAACCCAATAACAAACTAATTACGACCCTAACCCGACCCTATTAAGCTATCGGGTTTATCGGGTCAACCCGATAAGCTATGTTGGACCCGAATCAACCCGACCCTATAAGGCCTTATCGGGTTCGGGTCGAGTTCGGGTCGGGTCGGGTCGACCATTTGACACCCCTAGGTGTACTCATATTGTTATTTGTGTGCCACCTCAACACACACAATAACACCACAATAACTAAAACACTCATTCTCAGTTGTAACTGTTATTGGTGCACGTGGTTGGTTCCATAACACACCACAAAAAATACCCCACTCACTAAAAAAAAGAAAGAAAAAAAATGCTCGCCAACCTGCTAACAAATTTCCTAATAGCATCACAAGCGGTGCAGTATGGCTATGCCATAGGGCACCAAAAATCCCTGCAACATGCCATACAAACATTGTAACGTGCACTCTAAGAAATAGATTATCAAGTAGACGAGGCTCAAAGTCTCTAGTTATTTTAGCGGATTTCGTAAATTGAAATATTTGCGTTTTAAAGTTCTCAAAAGAAATGTGATTTACCAAGGGCCCGTTTGGTTTGTAGCCGGATTTAGGATTTAGATTTGGATTTGGATTGGGATTTAGATTAGGATTTAGATTTGAATTTAATATAGAAAAGAGAAAATATATTATTAAAAGAAAATATATTATAAAAATATAAAAAGATGCGTGTATGTGTGAAAGAAAAAGATGCGTGTATATGGGACCGTTCACACTATTTGAAATCTAAACTTTCAACTAAACTACAAAATTTAAAACTAAAACCAAATCCTAATTCAAAACCCACATAATAAACGGGCCCTAAATCTATATAATTGGTCATATAAATCCAAAAGCCATAAAAAATGAAGAGGTTGGAGCTTTAGTTTTAACAAACTTTACCTTTGAATCACCATTGCACATAACTATTTACAAAAGTTGTTCAAATCAAATTAATGAATACTGATGATCATGGATGGATCTAGGGGTTACTAGGGGTTCACGAGACTTCAATAGATGTTTATCGTCTATTGTAAATTTTTGTTAAAAATCACGATTTTTAAAAATGAACATGGTCCTGGATATTTGTGTCACTAATATATCAAAAGGAAATACATCTTATTAATTTGTATTATAGTTTTAATGAAATTGTATATTTTAGTTTATTTAGACTTACACGAATTTAAAAAAATAATAATAATAAAAAAAATAATAAAAAATAAAAATTCTCACATGCACATGTATCAAATGAGATGCATCAACCAAATTAAATTGTATTTTCTTATACTTACTTTCACTTTCAACATTTGAACGACATGTGTACGTGTGAGAATTCTTTTGTAAATTTTAAGCGAAACTAGCATTCCTTGTTAGTTTATTATTCATTTATACTCATAAATAAAAATTTGTACACACTGTGAAGGGGTGTTTCCTTTTTCCCCTTAGATAAGGGATATCATTTAATATTATTACTTTTTAGGTGGGGCCATAAAAATCACTTAAATGATTTATATCCACGCCCCTACTTTTGGTTTAATAGTTCACAAGAAACATTTTCGTGAAAAGAAACAATGCAAGTAGCTAGGGGTGTTCATCGGTTTGGTTATCGGTTAATCGGTTTATTCGGTTCGGGTTGTTCGGTTAAAAAAAATTTTGGGTCATAACCGAAAATCGAACCGAACTGAAAATATTTATGATCGAACCGAACCGAGAACCGAACCGAAGTTCGGTTCGGTTATGGGTCAAAATCGAAAACCGAAACTTGTACTTGAATTACACTATTTATATATATTTTTTAAATTTAATTATATATATTTTTGGGAAAAAAATATTTCAAGCATAAAAAAGTGTTTTTTATATTAGTATAAAATTTTAATGGACATTTTTTATATATAAAATGATATAAATATATAAAAAATATATATATTTATATAAATTCGGTTTTCGGTTCAGATAGCCAAACCCATATCCAAACCGAAAACCGAATTTTTAATTCGGTTCGGTTTGGTTTTAACAAATTCGGTTCAGTTATATGTTCGATTTGATTTTTTTCGATTCGGTTCGATTTTCGATTTTCGGTTTATTCGGTTTATTACCCGAACCGTGAACACCCCTACAAGACCAAGTATACAACATCATTTGGGCTTGAGCACTCAACTTGTCTTTACTTTGGGCCACTTTTATACACTACAATCCATAACAAAAATAGCCTTATTCACCACTTCACAAAACCCTAATCACAAAAACTCTATATAAACAAAACACCCGAAACCTAGCACACCACAACACAGTTTTCCACCGCATCTGTGTTATTTGTAAGTTCTACATCTTAATTTTAATTTTAATTCTAATTCTAATTCATGTTATGTATTGTATTTCGCCTCTTTATTCAAAATCATTTAAAATAAATGAAATGATTTTTTGAGGATTTATTTTCATGTTAAAAGGGGCGTAAATTAATTTGCGGAAACGTTGAGTCGCTTCGTCTCTGTTTATTTACAGACGCAGCTAATAAAATCCCGCTATATTTTTTATGTGTTTTTTTTATTTTGATCCAATGATGGCATGATATCTTTGAGACCTGATTATATATTGATGACAACTATAAGCATTTTCGCTGAGGATCCTTTTTTATTATATATATATATTTTGTTTATGAGATGATGATGTTTGCACTGGGCTCTGAGAGTAATTTTTTAATTGCTTGATTGATGCATATTGCAGCCTAGAAAGCTAGTCTGATCATATATATCAATTTTGTTTTCAATTTTATGACGATTGTATGCATCTTTTAGAAAGTTTGATAAATTTACTATTGGCTGACTATTAGTTGTTTGATTAAGTTAATCAGTTTTATTTTGACGTTATTAACTCGATTTGATAACTTTTGGTAGTGTATTCGTTAGTTTTTTTAAATTCAAGAAGAATACAATTGTTATAAATTTATGTTGCCGTGATGATAGAACTTGCATCCCAGCTCACTCTGAGACCTTAATATGTTTAAGGTTGTGGATTACAATTAGTTCATTTTTAATCTGAGCATTATCTTTTTGAGTTTTTATTTTTTATTTTTTTAATTAAATTTTATTAAGTTACGATTTTAAAAAGCAGTGATGATGAAATATCTAATCCCAGCTCTATGAGACTTTAATTTGTTTAAGGTCCGGGAATTACAATTTTTAGTGTTTATCTGAGCTTTTAAATTAAATCAATTGTGTTTATATAGAATTTGTTTTATTTTTTTGTCAATGCAATATGTTAAAGCTTTGTTCACAAATTTGTTCCCAGTGATGCATCAATTTGACCATGCTAATTCTGATATTGATGAATAGTTTACAGTCATTTCTGAGGGAACATTTTTTTTTAGTATCATACCGAAATACAAATATTATATTTTGATGACAACTATAAGCATTTTTCGCTGAGGATCATTTTTAATATATAAATTATGTTTTTTTTTTGAGATGATTGTATGCACTGGGCTCTGAGAGCAATTAATTAATTGCTTCGTTTGATGCATAATGCAGCCTAGAAAGCTAGTCTGATCGTATTAGTGTTTTATATGTTTACATAATTTTTTTTTGTGTGTGTTTGGTTTGCCTTATTTCGGGGTTTATAGCCCTTTCTGAATTTGGAAAAGTTGGAGGAGTTTACTTTTATCTGCCTTTGGATTGTTTGCTAAAGTTATAAGTTTATAGCTCATTTAAGTTTTGCTATATGATACAAGGAAAAAAAAAATCTATAAACATAAGTTGTTATGTTTTGATTGGGTTCTTCAAAAGAAGAGAGAAATTATTGCAAAAGCCACCTGTCAAAGATTATGGTTATAAATAAACAAGGCCTACAAGGCCGATTAATCGCTGACTAGGTGCTACAAGACATCAACCTGTTCGATTTGTGTAAATCGTCAAACAACTCGGTCAGCCGTGGTCAACGACGGTTAATGACGGTCGTGGTCAAGCTTGTTCGAAACATTCAAACCTTGTTAAAAATACCCAAAACTCGTCGTAAAATTGTTCAATAAGTTATACTTTGTTGTTTATATCCATTTCAATATATTTTTTAAAAAAAACCTTGCCAATAAAACCTAAAATTTGTCCGAAATACTTAAAACTTGCCGGAAATAAAAAAAATTTGTCGAAAATGTCAATCCGATTAATCCCGCCTAGACCGATTACAAGCTACAGGGGGCTATCGCCCGACTATTGATTCACGATTTTTGCAACCTTGATAAATAGTATGAGTTGTGGCATGACAGCGAGGCCAAGCCTTAAGCCTTGGCATGACGCGTTATGACATGATGTTTTTTAAGGCGTGAATTAAAGCGGCAAAAGTTATTTATGGATTAATATCATATTTCATAATTATATGAGTGTTAAATATTAGTAAATCTAAGCGCAAATATCAAATATTAGTAAATCTCTTAAACGTTTAAAACAAAACGCACAATACCTTGCGCCTTTTCACGCATCAATTCATGTTGCCTTAAATCGATGCCTGGATGTGTTTTGTAACTTTGAGGCCATGTCTCGTGTCTTGTCGCTGTCATGACGCATCTTTTAGAACCTTGATCAAAACATAACATTTCATTAGTCTAAGACAAGACCGGACCTAAACTAAACTAGTCCAAAACCACGGATCGAGAACCGGACCGAATGTGTTTGGTCCGGGTTGGGACGGTCCGTTCTGGTCGGTACGTAAGACATGCTCTTGAAGTGTGTTTATCAGTTTTTCTCAAATTCAATCTAGTCTTCATATTCTAGAGTATAAGTATAAGCTAAAAACCCGTAAAGTTAAAAGTTAATTGCATATGATTTATGTTATTGTAAGTTATGTTGTGATGATAGAACTTGCATCCAATGAGAGACCTTAAGGCTGGGCGCAATAAGTCGGTCGACCTACCCATCGGTCTTCTTTGGTTGTCGTCGATAGCTCCCATTGTAGCATTTCGGTTGGCATTTGGTTTTTTTGAGATTTCGGTCGTATATTATCTCAAACTTAACAACTTATATATATATATATATATATAGGGAAGGGATCGGGTGCATTTTTCCTTTTTAGTGCGGATGGTACGGATGAATGTGGACCACACGATCATCCGTCCATCTCAGATTCTGATAAAAAAAACGCGGTGGCAATATCGTAAATATCCCGTTTTTTTTCAAAAACGTTACTATCGTATTAGCTTTTTTTCTGAAAAAAATTCAAAAAAATCTGAAAAAATTTAAAAAAATAAAGAGGACAATAAATAATTAAGAATCGCTGAAAAAAATTTCAAAAAAAAAATCGTTTTCATCGTTAAAGGTATTGTGATATTAGTGTATGATTTTGACTTTTGTAAAAAAGTCAAAAGCAGATTCTGAAACTTTTTTTTTAATAAAAATTTTAATATCACAATAACTTTTTTAATATCATAAAAACTTTTTCTTAATAAAAATTGTTAATATCGCCGTAACTATCATGCTTTTTTAATATCACTCTAATATTCATACATTCTTTTTCAGTTTTTTTAATATCACCTTAAGTTTTTTTAATATCGTAATAAAAAAAAACAATTATATTAAGCTTTTCACTAATATCACGGTTCATTTTTACATGTAAAAAAATTTAATATCACGTTGGTTTTACAATATCACCGTAGCTATCATGGGTTTTTAATATCACGGCTCATAATATTGTTAATATCACGGTAGAACTCATAATATGGTTAATATCACGGTAGCACTCATAATCAAAAAAACAAAAAGTTCTCAGAAAAATCTGAAAAAATAAAAAAATGAAAGAAGATAACAATATTAAGGATCGCTCAAAAGGAAAAAAATTAAAAAAATCGTTTGAATGGTGATTAGGTACTGTGATAGTTGCGTAGATCTTGACTTTTTTACAAAAAGTCAAGATCAGATCTGGATTGGACGGCCTAGATCTATCCGCACGTCCGCACTAAAACAAAACATCCGCACGTGATCCTCACTCTCTCTCTCTCTCTCTCTCTCTCTCTCTCTCTATATATATATATATATATATATATATATATATATATATATATATATATATATATATATATATATATATATATATATATATATATATATATATAGGTTTGGGTTAAAATAAAAAGGGTCTTATAATAAAAAGTGTAGGAAGGATTGTGAGGGCGACATGTGTCACCCCTATGCCACATCATATGACACATCATATGACACATGTCACCACCCCCACCCCCCCACCCCCCGCAAAAAAAAAAATT